>JAPMIB010000038.1:1336134-1527346 GCA_034770305.1 Trichogramma dendrolimi | reverse complement strand
TATTCACAGCATGAAATTAATCAACTTTAAGAAATATTTAATCAATTTTAGAATTTTACTAAAATTTTTTCCTTGAGACTCAGTGTATCTGTAACAACCAACACTTGAACTTTCTGCTTATCTCGACTAAGCCGAGTACTCGATGAAATTCTCGACTTTTCTTAGTCGAATAAAAAGAGAAGAAAAATTCAAACCCACGCCATGGAACGCGCGTTGTAATTCCATACAGCGTCGCGAAATGAAAATACATAATAAACGGAAATAAAAGGCAAGTAATAGCTTGTAAATATATGGAACACAACGCATGGCTTATATCGGCGTAATAACACATACCCATATGCACATATATAGCGCGCGCATACGGGGGCAAAACACGCACGTAACCCGCGACGAGTGGAAAATGAAAAATAAAATAAAAAAATGAAAGAAAAGAAGGGAAGGTAAAGTATCGGGCTCGTGTTCTCGTATACGATCTCTCGCGCGCGCGCGAGCGGCTAATCCAATCTCTAGCATTAAATCAGGTACGCTGCGCGCACAGCAGCAGCGGAGAACTGCAATTCGATCTCCAATAACACATCGGAGTTTTGAGATAAATAAAAAGTAAAAAAGTTAAGTATTTAAAATTCCCGAGCAATTAATACATTTATAGCCTCGCGAGGAGCTGCGTAAAAATTGTACTCTCTTGGCTGTAGCTGCTGCTGTTTTTTCTTTCAGCGTCGGTATGTCTAGATGTATTATTACATTATGTGCGCACGGCGCGCCGCGATGCAGTGCAAACTTTTCTGATGGATGATGATCGTCGTCTATGCATAGAGACACTTTCCCTCGTGTATTCGTGTACGCAGCATATATAATAATCATACGCCGCATCAGATGTGAAATTACTCAGAGCGACTCTCATGGGAATGACGACGAGGATTTTATCTAGCTCGGCGCAAGAATAGACGATGGGCGGTGGAAAAAAGAGAGAAATATCTATGTAGAGTCAGCTTTAATCGCCATTGCCAATTAATCTCTATCTCGGCCTGTGTGTGTGTTTTTCGTTTTTGCCCATAAGCGATTGCACGCTTGGAGCTTTGAACCCTTCCGACTTTTCTTCTTGTAAATCCTCGTAAAAGATTGTTTTTTCTTATGAAGATATCCGCCAGTTATAATATGATGTGTATTTTAGTAGTCAAGGGATCGTTTCATCCTTCATTGCGTATAATGCTCGTTCGTGCGTGTAAGCACGCGTTTGGCTGCGAGCAGCGAAAAAAAATGTCGATCACGAACATCGAGCGAAGGAAAGTGGAAAAAAGAGCGACGACGACGACGCCGCGACTTCGTCACAGCAGCGGAATTTTCATTAATGAGACAATGGCAATAAACATTATAATTTCTTACAGTATTTTTATGTCGAACATCTGAGTGTTTATATATTGTAAATTGCATACGTATACATTTAATTTGCATAATAAATCAGGCTAACCTTTTTTTACTATACAATCAAATCGTAAACTCTCACAATGCATTTGTATCTATATGAGTTATTTTCAATATATAACGTTTCTTTCGTGAGTCGGTGAAAAAGTAATTACGAGCGAATAATGAAACATTTTTTCTGCATATTTTTCGCCCAATGCATTTGGTTTAGTTGTGCACACACACACATACACGCAGAGCCGCGAATGAATAATTGGAATAATAAACCGTCGATTATTCACCGAAGCAGAGTAAAAAAAATAGTTTACGCGAACAACCGCGATGCGGATTACAATGGCCCCGGCTCATTGCGAAACTCCGATGGTGGCGTATTATACACACGCCCATACGGTAATCGGTAATGATTTGAAGAAAAAAAAATGAAGTAAATTCGCAGTATTTATATACGTACACCCAATCCATATACGTATATAAAATACAATCGAGCTGAAAAATCATGACAAGCAAACGTACATTTGTACGATTTGATAAAGAAAAAGGTTAATTTATATACGGAGGAGTGTCGGGCGTGCGGCGCGCGCTCACGGTGTCTGGCGTGCAGTGACTGCTTTCCACGCCGCTGTGTATGAGTGTGTGTGTGTGTGTGGCTCTTCCCATCGAGAAAGTCTTCGTATACTTGATGAATTTCGTGAGTTTGTATATAATAATACACGACGTACGTAGCGCGCTGCGCTGCGCATTGGCGGGGAAAGTTCGCGCCGTTTCTGTCCGTTTTCATCAACGCTATACAGAGGCGCCGACGCAAGCATGTAATTCGAGGTTCCGATTAATATTGGAAAGATGAAATGACATGTTTAATGGTCTCGTCGTTAGTTCAACGAAATTTCACGTGAAATTGTATTTTCATGGAAGTGTAGGAATTTTTCTCTATATTTTCAACCCTTAGTTTCAACTCACGAGTAGAAGAAAGTATATTGTGACAAGACAAAGCGTATGCGCGCAGTTTGAAATTTTTGGCAATCTCTCAAACAATACATTTTATAGTTAGCTTGTTGACGATAGATGTCGCATCGCTAACCTCAAAGCGGTCAAATCAATTTTGGTATATAAATTGGCAGATATACAAGGACATAATCTTATTATTGTACGCATTGTACGCGTGCTGTTAGTTAAAATTAAAAAGTCGAGCGATTTTACTTTAAAAGAAAAGAAGATAGGTGTCGATTTATTAAAAAAATAAATAAAGTAAAATTGTATCGTCTACAAATATGGTTTGCATTTGTACGCTGGACTAGCAGAATAACGCAAGTATAGAGCGACTATAGTTGACTCTCTTTTGCGAGCGCATCGAGCCATTCTGCCAATGTTTCATGAGCAGCGACGTAAGAAGAAGTCAACCGACAGTAGCGGCAGCAACGTTGTATACGTCTGAAACCTTGAAATCGCACGATGCACCGTCTATTGCGCGTCCTTCTTTTGGTGCGCGCACACACATATATACACACACGCACACACACACACACTTACACGTATATACACGGAGCGTAACGCGCCTCGCGATGAAGTAATACACGCGCTCGCGCGACCCTGGACAATTGTGTGGAAAAAAAAACGTCTGTTTGCACATCACAACTTTTCTATGTGTGTACGCGTATATATAGCTCTCAGAGCTCGAGTATGTAGCTGTAAGCGCACATACACATACCTTATATATCGGACTATTTAGGGTCATCTGCCATTCATGATGTCTCTCGCTTGGTTAGCATTTATACATAAAAATAGGAATCATCAAGCTTTAAAGGAAGAAGCTCTTTGCCAACGTATTGGTATAGAGAATATTTTTTTTTCGTCAATTCACTATATGTTTTCTTACATGAAAGTCTTGGGTTAGAACATAACTAGGAGTGCAGAGAGCCGCTTCTACTTTGTCATACCGATCGGATGATATACGGCGCGCACGTGTGCGCGTCCGTAATGCGCGCATACGTATACACCGTCCGCGTAACTTTTATATAAAATAAAAAAAAAAAATAGAAAAAGAAAATTACAATGGACTTTTGAGCACGCGCTCGGGAGCGCGTATTTATTTATAGAGAAAATAATATAATTGCGCAAAAATACTCACTACTGCTGCTACGCGCGAAATAAATCATCGGGATTACAACGAAATTTTTCTCTCTTCGTATAGCTTCTCTGGCGAGAATACCG
Source organism: Trichogramma dendrolimi (assembly GCA_034770305.1). Classification (NCBI taxonomy): domain Eukaryota; kingdom Metazoa; phylum Arthropoda; class Insecta; order Hymenoptera; family Trichogrammatidae; genus Trichogramma; species Trichogramma dendrolimi. The sequence goes on along the minus strand of JAPMIB010000038.1, from coordinate 1,523,716 downwards.
ACGTACCGCATACACATGCACATATACACGATTTATGTAACTCTCGCCGCGCGAACTTGCTGCGTGCAGCGCACACATTACGAGCGCACAGCAGCGGCGGCGGCGGCGGAGATATACCGCACGCATGGCGAGCGTAGCATATCTAGCTAGACGCTTAGTCTCGCCTTTACTTACCTATTTATTTATTTTACTTTTTTGCTTGCCTATAATCTATCGCATAATGAGCATCGCGTATTTACATTGTATTATTATTGGAATTTGCAGAGAGTTGTAAGCGGCTGTGTAAACACACCGGAATCGCCGTATAATATGGCATAAATTTTGTTGCGTTTTGTACTTTTCTCTCGCATTCAGAAATTTAAAGTTCGAGCTTTTGTGATTATTAATTACCCGCGGCTGTTGGCTGCGATTACGTTGCTTGGAGCATTTAAATTTCCTATCTATAGTGGGGGTGTCAATGTACGCGCGCCTGTGGCTCGATCCGAAAAAATGTAGTTCTCACTCGGTAATTAAGAGTAAGGTAGCTCGTCGTCGTCGTCGCGCATACTACTCGAGCCGTATAATGTGTCAAGGAATGCGGAATGCCAGCAATTTCCACTTCCACACACACGCTCTTTTTTAGGAGAGTTTCGTGACACGAGCTTTATGGGCAAAAGCACGCGGCGACGCATGAACGGGGTACAGCATATAACGTGTGCGATTTATCGAGGATAGGTATTGTTCAGCTGTTTTATAAAGGAACAAGTGTAAATAAATAGACTCTTGATGAAAATTAGCTTTATTACAAGCGCGTCAACTTGTGACTCCGGTGACATAAACACATACTTATACAATTATATACTTGCACGAATTTCGCAAGCTCGCGGGTAAAAACTTGATGGACCCTTGCACCGATATAAGAGCATAATGCGAGGGCGTGCAAACTACTTGTTCTAAGGATGCTGTGGACTACGTTGATTCTAAAAATTCTAATAAAATTTCGGAGTCACGTACGACGTGAAAAACAACAATCTTTTTTCATGCCAGCTAAACAAACAATTTTCAGCCATTCGATTTAACGCAGAGAGCCGGTCGTAGGCACGGGTATATTAGTATTTAAGTAGCTGCGCGCGTATAGACAGACACAGACAGACACGCGCACGCGTGCACTTTTGCCGCAGTGCACATAAAACTAGCGTAAGAGAGCAAACGTAAAACTTTCGAAATACCGCTTCAACATTATAATGGGAGGTTGAGTCACTCTGGTAGTAGTGGTATATGGCAAATCAATGAGGGGGCTGCATCATAATACACACACGCGCGCGCGCACACATAGACGCGAGCGCATAAACAATTCGGGAAAGCTACCGGTGTACGCGATATTGCTCACTGGCACGCACTTCCCTTATTTATTTATCGCGTATATATGCGCCGCCGAAAAAAACAGGGACGGGCGGGGATCGGGAGAAGAAAAAAAAAATAGAAGAAATAGCAATGCGTGTAAGTACGTCCATTTTCGCGCTAAGATGACAATTTCCGGCTTTCTATTATCTATTAAGTCGCGGCGCTGCGCACTCGGCGATACAATAAAATGTGTGTACTCGCGCGTGTGTATATAATAATAATAATGGCTCGTAATAATGTATATCGAAGCTCGTTATATGGCCTTTGGAGAAAGTCCCTCCTCTCTAAGCCATGCAGTGTCCTCCTGCGTTTGTCTGTCGCGTACATGTGTGTCTGTTGTACGTGTGTATACGTTGTATATATAGTGTAATTGCGGCACCCATATAGCCGACGACGACGCGATTACGATGTAGTTGCGCGAAGTCATCATCATCATTATATCCACCGACGTTGTCGGAGGTAGTAACGTAACGTTGTTGCTGTTTTTTTTTTGTTGTTGTTGCCCTCCTCGTTTCTTTCCGTATCACAGATTCTGTACCTTACGGAGGCTCCGCCAAGTCGTTAAAGAGAATATTTAACGCGGATTTTCGGTCAAGTGTGGAGTGGGTAGAGAGAGAGAAAAATGTCAACTTATCACGCTTAGCGCAGCTCGGAGCGCGGTTGAGTAACGATCGTCGTCGCTCGTGCGGCGACCGACTGAAAATCGCCCATTTACAGCTCTCGCGCGCAACTGCGCGAGTTTAATTAATTTTTCCTGGATGATAATGGCCCAGCGCCTCGAGTCTTTTATTTTGCCTTTATTTTTTTTGCCACCGAGCACTATTTAACACCAGGACTTGTAGGTAAACGATTCGTTTTTGAAAGAACGCGCGAGTAAATGTTTGCGGTGTAACGCGATAAAAAAAATACGTATGAATAATAACGAACCTCCCGCGGACTCTCGAGCTCGCTCGAATTTTAATGTATTCACGTGTCCGATCCTTGAAGTTTAAATAATTCATGTTTTATTTTATATGTATTATATATATACGCGCGTGGCCACTTTGGCGCGTGCGCGGTAAATACATATAAGCACCGCACTTTTAGGACATGTAAAACACACGCACGCGGCGGCACTCGCACACGCCATTTGAAATTGGTGCGCACAGCAGCAGTCGGCAGTCGGCAGCAGCCTCGAGGCAATTTTGCGCGCCGTGGCACCCGCCGTCGGCCAAAACTACGCACACTTTCCTTTTTCCCAATAGAGCTGCTCGCCTATGCGTACACACACACACACACACACACACACACACACACACACGAATGCACGCGCGGTAAGTCGAGCCCGGCTAGTGCAAATATATATTTTACGAAGAGAGCGAAAAAAAACAAGACGGAAAAAAGAATCCAATCAGTCCGTGCGAAAATCGCCTCGTTTAAATCAATGAACGGTCGGTCGGGGCGCAATTGCCGGTCGAGCTGGTTCGCCGCGCGATTCGGCGGCTGGACTCGAGGAATTTCGACGCGCGTTCACAAGTCGTATATATGTATTATTTTATTATTTATATTCATTTATGCGACAGTTTAACAAACGGCACGTAATAATGTTAAATCGTCCGGTCTCTCGAGCGAGCGAGTTTTTCGCGCTCGATGATAAAAATATTTGGGTCAGTATGGATGTGTACAACGTTGAAAATTGATCGCTAGTAAAATCGCTGAGATCACGGTTGTTGAGCGTGCACGTCGTGCGTTGTTACGCGGCTGCATCGTCATCGCCGGATCATCCGCGGCGTCGACGAACATTTTTTTTTCCTCCTCTCTTTCTTTGTTTTCCTCGACAGCGACGGCACGGGGCGAGCGAAGATTCGTTTTTTTTTTTTTTGAAAGTAAAAAAATACTCGCACGTACGCATGTTGGGTGTATATATAATAACGCACGAAGAGGCGCGAGGCTATAAGCGATGAAAATGATTTTCCCGCGTGGCGGGCACGTGCGCGTCCGTGAAGGCGTACATTAACGCGCATTATTGCTCGCGTCGTGAGAAAAGACCATGCGCGCACGACCCGGAGAGACTTTCACGCGCGAAAAAAGGCCGGTAAAATCCGTACGTGAGTGTGTGTGTGTGTATAGATACAGCTCGCGTTATAGCACTGCAACATCGCCTCACATCCTTTAGATGTGTAGGTATATACCTTTAAACATATATAGATCGTAGATTGTACCCTTCTCTTTTTAGCGCGCCTCCGCGGCGGCATTAGGATGCGATTTTACTCGATCGTGATTCCGGATGCGGCCGAAATTGTCGAAATATCCTTGCTGCAGTTTACTATACGCACGTATATTACATACTTGCGGCGTTGAATTATTTGGGAGTTCGTTTCTCCTTCTTCCTTACTCGCTCGGCTAGCATAACCAATGCAAGGATCTGAGGACTATCTTCCCGTAGGCGGATCGAGGTGCATTATGAAAAATTTTGATAAAAGTGTCTCTTGTCAATTTTCTTTAAAATGCATATTTATCGAATAAGTGATTGAAAATGAGAAAAAAGTCCCGCGGAAAGATGACTCGCTCCTGGACTATTGATTTTTTGAATGAGATGGGGGAAAAGCGTCGTTATCTTTCCTTTTCTCTTCCGATTGAGCTCAGCATTTTTCAATTAAAGGGTTGAGTGACATGATCATTTATTTTTCTTATAATAATTATTCGTTTTAATTGTCATGAATTAAATATTATCATTAAAACGGAGTACAAGAAAATCACGCAAGATATCATTTTTAACCTGCGAACCTCTACTAAGGTGAAACTTCTCGTTGACAGTGAGCACGTTTGTTTGCTTACGGAGGATATGTCGCCTTCCTCTTTAGCCCCATCGTAGTCTCATATGTGTAACTTTCCATTTTATGTTAGAAATCAGGCTTCGAAAATCAAATTGACGCCCGACGCCGTACGAGGCTATGCTACACAGAGCACAAAACCTTACAACTTTGAATTAAAATATCTTCGGATTTTGCATGCTGACCCCCCCCAAAAAAAACTACCAAGAGATTCAGCGTGTTTTCATCTTTATGAAAAGTAAAGTCTCTTTGCTTGATCATAAGGCAAGGAAACCTCCTTAAAAATTTTATGTGCGACATGTGTGTTTTCAAGTGTCGATGCTAAGTATAGTCGACCTTTTATATATTGCGCGTGCGCGCAGCCGTGATAGACATATAGTTGGAGTCGTCTACGTCAGTAGCGACCAGAAAGTGAAGGAGGGGCGTTGCCTAAATCGCTAGTCGTGTACTGTTTTGATTATTGCCACATGTGCTCTACAAATGAGTGGCATCTAATTCATTGGCCTTTACGCTTTCTCCATCATTGTGCACGCAGCTGGCGCTACGTCTTATGACTTCTGCCACATATTCGAAAAATTCTATACACAGTTCGTTTTATAGAGCGAGCACGTGTTCGCTCGCTCTCTCTGCCTATACATCTTTGTGCATATTAATAATTAGTTCACATTTAAAAAAAATAACCAGTTAAAAAATAACCAATATTTCCAATTATAAGTGATCGTGCGTTGTGTTTGTGAGTGAGTTTGCAGAAAAATGTCCAAGTCAAAAGACAAATCCAGTTCGAGTTTCGATAACCTACAAAAGTTGGTAAGATTGAAGAAATTACGAGAAACAATCGATTGGGAGAACAAAAAAGAGCGACTTAATTTTCTTGATCAGCTTCATGAGGCGATCGAAAATTGGACGGGCGAATTTCCAGATCTCCGAGATTATTTTCAGCCCGAACAAATCGAGTGTATTCTCATGGATTCTTTGGACCACGCGCGCGGATTCTTAAAGCGTAATTGCTACACTAGAGGAAAACGCATTTGTGAGTTCGTGGCCCGGTGCGGCTTCAAAGACGAGCCGAAAGTCGACAAAAACGGCATGCCACTGTTGCGTCGCACCACTGCAATGCATAGCGCAGCCACAAACCGGTATCTGCGTGAAAAAAAGCTTTTTGTTGATATCATCTCTAATCTCTTCAAGGTATACAACAAGATTGATGTAAACTACATTGACGAGTCCGGCCTGTCGCATTTCCATGTGGCCGTCATGTCAGGATGTCACGAGATTGTCAAGAGTTTCCTCAAACTTGGCCAGGACCCCAATTGCCCACCGCAAAACTCACTTGAATCACCGCTGCATTTGGCCCTGACTTACAAAAGAAAAGAAGTAGTAGAACTGCTGTTGATTCACGGTGCGGATCCAAGTTTTCTTGACAGCAAAGGATTGACCCCTCTGCAGAATATAATCAAGCAAAGTCGCATCGGTGAAAGTTATAGCTTGGCAACGATGTTATTCGACTGCAGCAACAAAAAATATCATCCGCTGCAAGTCGATACTCGAGATCCAGGGACAGGTGACACACTGCTACACTTGGCAATTTCTAAATTGTGCACCGATACGATTAAATTACTGCTGAGGAAGGGCGCAAATCCGACTATAGTAAATGAAGAGGGATTCACACCTATGCACTCTATTTGCGCGTCTAAGGGACATTATTTTTTAGGAGTAGATTTATTGGAGCTTAGCAACAAAAAATACCATCCACTGCTGGTCAGCGGCCTGGACAAGAAGGGTAACAGTCCGTTGCACTTATTGGCAATGCATCCCGAATCGTGCTTTAACACGCCATTGGTGAAATTGCTGCTAAGAAATGGCAGCGATCCCAATTTGGCCAACGAAGAAGGCTTGACGCCTCTGCATTTTTTTGCAAGCTAAACGATGAAGATTGCTTGAATTCTATAAAAATTTTTTTTAAAATCTGCGACGAACTAAAAAAACGATACAAGTCGATGCCCGAGACAAGTCGGGTCGGACACCGCTTCAGTATGCCGTGGTGAATTTCATGCCGGACGTGGTCGAGGCCCTGTTGGATCGTGGTGCTGATCTGCCGAGTTTCGTTTTTCCAGAGAAATACTGTGGCGAAAAATTGGAATGGTGTAATGAACGTGTTTCCTTTAAACTGACATTAGCTTCTGGCGCCATGAGCGTCGTCGAAAAACTTCAGAAAAGAGGATACAAATTGGACCGAAGCGACGCCCTAGCGATCATGAAAATATTTGCTAATTATGAATTGTTTGAGAAATCTAACGATTTTGAAAAATCTTGGTGTGTGATGACGAGGAATTCGTGAGAGAAGCGAAAGAGTTGACGATTGTTCCAACGCTGAAGTCCGAAATGCCGATCTTTAGTCAGTTAATGGAGTTGGCGAGAGCATTGAACGAGGGTGAATTTGTGGAACAGTCGCCGTCGCTCTACGACTTGTTGCATTTCCGACCTGAAGAGGCTTTAAAGGCATTCACATATGATAAATACATCAAATTTTCACGTTTTCATAAAATAAATCTTCTGCCTGAACGACTTAGACATGCTTGCATGTTGCATCTGTGCGATAAAATAACGAAAGGATTTTTCCGAAAATGGGCAGTGAATTATTTCTGGGAACTGATAGGCTATCGACTGCCAATAGAGGTCTGTGATATGATCGATGAATCATTTAGGAACGAAGATTATATAACATTTGCTCGGCGACTGTGCCTAAAAGTCGTGAGAAAAAGGTACAACCAGATGAAGTAGATTGTGTTAAGAAAGGAACCAAGAGGGCCAAAAAAGCTCCAAACCCTCCAAAAGCTCCAAAAAGACGAAAGACAAAAAAATAGTCATAGAAATTTAATAAAAAGTGTAATAAAATGTATCAATAAAAGGCCTATGGAATTAAAAAAGCTCCAGAAAGGCTAAAGCGTGTATGATGAAAATTATCAAGGTTCTATTAATATTGTTATGTAATAAAAAAAAATTTTTACTATTAACTTATTTGATTTGTCTTCATTGTGTTACTCCTCTGCGTTTGGCGCGAAAATGCTAAAATAGCAAAAATGAACTATTTTTAGATCCAAAAACCCATTTTGCAACTTTTACACACATTTTTTAGAGCTTGAAGATTTCAATTTCATGTTGAAAAAGTAGATTGACATTAAACTGTCATTTATATCAAATAAATGCTAAAAAGAATTGAATTGGTGCACGACTCCCATTAAAGTCGTAGGCCGCAAAGGAATGTGGAGAAAAGCATCACTACAAAACGGGAGAAAGAGAGAGAAGCCAAGCGTAATAACTTCCTCGTCTTAAGCTGTGCAAATTGTGCCTATATGTCAGAACGTTCAGTTGATATCGATTTTGCGTATTGCATTATGATGCAGCGACGAATACTGCCGAATTTTCCATCAAAACCACCTGCGATATCACCGCTACCATGATTACAAATACGCAGAGATCCGTAATTCTTTTCCGTTTTCGTATTTTCGTTTTACCACTACTATACTAAAATAGATGAAATAACCAATATAGATTTGAAGAAATGCCGATGCAGCACACGCGTTTACGTGGAAAGCAAATATCGCGATATCAATGTGCAGTTCCTTTCGCATCCCGCGACTCTTGAGTGTGTGTGTGTTTGTTGTGTTGATATTGCACTGCAGCTCACGGCTATTAGCAATAGACACACAAACACACACACACACGTGCGCTCGTAGAACAGATATATACCTGTATATATGCGTCTCGGCGGCGAGTGCAGCACAGTGTGCCGCACTGCTACTGCTTATAAAGGCCTCGATCCGCCGTGGGAATTTAGGCGTGACACGAATATAATGTGTGTAGGTATATAACAAATATAAATAAAAGCCGTGGATGCCTGCAGTAGTGTGCACGCGCTCATAGAGCTATTGTATATGGCATGTACGTTTGTGTGCGAAGATTTTTGCAATATCAATTCGCAACAGCAGCGGCAATGTGCGCCGTCGTTTGTTCTCTCCACGCACGGCATGTGTATCAATGCACTGTGCGCGAGAGCAACGCACACGAGACATTATATTGTTTTCTCACTGTCTCGCGTATATTTGAAAATATTCGTATATTATGATATACGCGAACGAACGAACACGAACTGACCTGTTGTGAGCAGCGGCGACGACGAGTCCTGCACTCCGTTGCGAATCGCCTCGAAGAACACCATCTCGATGTCGGCCTCTTCATCGTCGTCGTCGTCGATCTCGTCTTCGGGGATCGCCTCGACGTTGACTCGATGCTGCTGCTTACGTTGCGGCGACGCGTAATCCGCGACGGTATTATTATTACCTTTGCCGCAGTCGACCCGTCCGACGCCGTTGATCGCAATTATCGCGATTACCAACAACGCCGAGGACAGTAGGCTTCGACTGGAGGATTTGACGAGCGGCTGCATGACGATAATCGATGACAGCGACGACGAAACGCCTCCACAACTCGCGCAAGCTTCTTCGGAGAGACTCACAACGGCCCGCGAGTAACGTCCTCTTCTCGGATTCATTACATTTTTAAAAATCGATCGACGATCTGTCACTAGTTTTTTTTTTCTTGCGTAACACGCACAATGCACTTGAGCACTTTGAAAAAACAAAAACGAACAAATCGAACACTCCTTTTTTTTTTGAATGAAAAAAAAAAACGACGATCGCTAACCGAACTCGTGCACACCCACTCGTAACGGACTTTTGCAGCGACAACGCGTACGAAACGGATTGATAAACGCGACTCGCGATAGATAGATAGATAGTGAAAAGAGCGAGAAAGAGAGAACTGTAACGGTGCGATTATGTGTGTGTGTGTGTGTGTGTGTAAAATAATAAAACACGATCGCGACCGATCGACCGACCGACCGAGACTCGGCACAGCACAGAGCGCGCACGGTACACACGCTTGTATATATAACACTCGCGCGACGTAAATATATACACACACACATACAGACGCGCCGTTGCTGCAGTCGGCGGAGAGTAGTAGGCCTTTTTCCTCTCCGGCAGGTGAGTGCGTTATGGGTTATAACGCCGTTTTCTGCGGGAGGTATATACCAACTACTATACGGCTGCCCCGAGGTTTCGCGTGCGCTACAGCGCGGCATGTGTGTGTGTGAGTATACGCTGGCCCCACACTCGCGGCCCCGCGAGTATCTTATATAGTGTTTTCTGCACGCTGCGCCACTACTACTTCTTTTTTGCGCGCTTTGGTAGTGGAGATCGTCGTCGTCGTCGTGGGCTCGCGGTCTCTCCTTCTCGAACTCGGCAAAACTCTTGCGCGTACTCTTACTACTCGAACCGTCCCGCCAACGAAGTTTTGCGCGCAGCTCGGACCGAGGCTCGCGCCATCTCACGGGCTCTCGCTCAACCGGCTCGACGCGTTCTTTATACCGAGCGTTCGAAAAATAATAAAAGAACACGAATCGACCGGTAATGAATGAGCCGCGCGCGACGACGAGAGCGCCTCGTCGTCAGCCCACCATTGCGACTTTTTGGCGGCAAAACGACGCGCCGTGTACTCGTCCAGTACACATACGCAGAATAAACCGACTTAGGCCCCGCAGCTGTGGTGGTATCGTCGGCGGTCGTGCCCCCGAGACTGTGTATGTGTACGAAAACGTTCAACGACTTGTCCATTAGCTATACGTTCGATGCAGTCGAATTCTCTCTCTGTCTCTCTCTTCTCGTACACGTTTTCCAACTGATTTGATGACCCTCTGATTTTGTGCGTTGCTGCAGCTTCAACTTTTGTTTACTTGATATATATTGCACCTTAACTCCGTTCGACGATGTTCGTGAAGGATTTGACGAAGGACTTCTACCACGTCGTCGCGGGCAAGGTTTGTGTTCTTTGAATTAAAGCGTGTGTTTAAATAGCCAGTGTGTCCCTTTAAATCATCCGATTCTTTTTTTTTTGTTTACGTCGCAGCAATGCCTGATTCTGGTGAACTTCGACGTCGATGGCATCTGTGCGTCCAAGATACTGCAGTCCCTGTTCAAGAACGATAATGTCGTTTACACACTGGTACCAGTGCAGGGTGTCAAAGACATGAAAAGAGCATTCGACGACAACGCCGAGGATGTAAGTTTGCTGCAGCGTTGATTACAAAAACTTCTGTTCTGGCGTGTACCTACAAATCTAACATCTCTTATTGTTTCACTGAAGATCGAATACGTTGTACTGGTCAATTGTGGTGGAAACGTTGACTTGATTGAAATACTCAAGCCGGAAGAGACTGTTACATTTTTCATTCTAGACAGTCACAGACCGTATGATTTGAAAAATGTTTACAATGAAAAACAGATTAAACTTCTTGGCGATCCAACTTTGGAGGAAGCAATTCCAGATTACGATGTTGTGTTCAATGATGAATCTGTAAGCTTTTGATAACTTTCAATTTTTTTTTCTACAACGTATGCAATTATTTATAAATTTTATTTCCAATGCAAGTCTGATGAGGAAGATGAGGAAGAAGAACTTTCGGATAATGAAGAAGAATCTGCACAAAATAGAAGACTCCGACAGCATGAAGCTAGAATAAATAAGAAAATGAAGAGACGCGAATGGGAAGAAAAACGTGAAGAGGCATTATTTCACTATGAACAATTAAGCTACTATGCCAAATCTGTAAGTTTTTTTTTATGAATCAGAAACAAATCTGTAAAGTATATTTTATTATTTTTAAAATTTATTTCAGAGTGCTGTTATAGCTTATGAAATGTCATGGCAAATGTCAAGAGATAATTTAGATATGGTGTGGTGGGCTATCATTGGATCAACTGAACAAGCTATTTTAAATAAGGTAGAATCTAGCACTAGTGTTCTAGAAAGTGGCAACTTACAAAGTCATGTTTCAAGACTAACTCATGCCAGAGGAGGTAATATTGATAAACAACAACTAAGTGCAATTAAAGTGACTTATGACAAAGAGTAAGTGAAGAACATAAATCATGAAAAGTAATTTAACAATTAGAAGAAAAAAATATTACATTTTAACATTTTTATTGTTTTCCAGTCTTCGATTGGCTTTATACCGTCATTGGACTGTCGAAGATAGTTTGAAGCACTCATTGCCAACAGCTGTGGCATTACGATTGTGGTCAATTAAAGGAGAACATAGAATGAGAGAACTACTAGCTGAGATGGGGCTTCCACTGTGTCAATCAAAACAAAAATTTTCGTCCATGGATTTGACTCTTCGAAATGAATTCAAAGACATGATTGAAAAGCTCTCTGATAAGTACAAAATAAGAAGCATTGTTAGTGGAGATTTTACAATGCAGTATGGCTACAGATTTAAATACTGTGCTGCCGATATTGTTTACGCTATGTTAGCTATATTAGAATCAACTGTAAGTTTGAAATAATATAAAATACTTGCAATTATAAATACAAGATTGAATTTATATTAATTTGATCAAAACATTTACAGGGCAGAGACAGACCTCCACAACTTTGTTTTCTTGAGGCATCAGACTGTTTATCACGCACGAAAAAAGAAATACTCGAAAGAGGCATTGAAAAAGCTAAAATTATGTTAGGATATGTTTTCAAAGCTGCTCAGAGCTTGTTGGAATTGAAACAAGTTACAAATGCCGGAAACTTTTTATACGTAGTCATTTCTGAAGGAATGCTTCACCATCACTTATTTGCTCATCCGCATATGTTACTTATGTTGGCTCAATTCATTTTGAGAGCTTATGCAGAATCAACAAGAAGTAGAAAAGCTGCCGTTCTTCCTCTTGTTGCTTCTGCAACGTTTAGCGCAGAAGAGGGTACATGCCTAATCGTTGGTGTACCACCAGTATTGGAAGAACAGCCCAGAAGGTATATATTTGCTCTTGAATTTTGAAGAGTAGAAATCTTGAATTGATAAAAATATTTTTTTCAGCTTCTTTGGCAAAGCTTTTTCCCAGGCAGCTGAAAACACTAATTCTTTTATTGATCAAGACTATTTTGACGTAACTAGTAAGTAATTAAGTAATTAACAAAAATTAATTTGCATTTTTAATTTCATATCATTATATTGATTGTATAATTATCTCTTTTTTCTTTTTTCTAGTTGCAAGATTAAAATCCGAAGATCGACCGAAATTCTTTGATGCTTTATCTGCATTGTTACAATAAAAAGATGTACAAATATTGGATTTATACTGCAGGTCAGGAATATTTGTCTCTAATTTCATTACAGTAGGCGACGGATATTAAAGAAAATTTTACCCATATAACAATGACGCAATTGAGACCATATTTATCGAAATGAAAAAGGAAAAGGAAAGCAAACTGAAGTTATTCTGCTTTCCGTATATCATGAATATTTTATGAATTTACTAACGGACGGACCAATTTAACAATAAAATTAACAGGCGCGAGTCGCTTGAAGGTAATCGACGATATCACGTAAGCTTAAGATGTTTTTATTTTTATAAGTAATTCATAGAATAATTAAATAGATACTAAATAAACACCGATGCATTAGTTTTGGTGTACTGTGAGTTTTGAAAAAATTACTGCGTTGAAACAACTATTCAAAAAAGTTGTTGAATAGTAAGGCGTTAAAAAAAGACATTAAAATTTGTCATAATTATACTAATCATGTCGTCTTTTTGTTTTAATCTACAATGAACTTTGAAAATTATATTATTAATCAGGAATCTATTGTGTCAGAACTTAGTTTTTACTTAATTATTAATTTTATTCAATTAAAATTATAAAATAATTTTACATTTACAATAAAGAGGCTGTCGAAAGGAAATGCAAAATTTTTAGTCAAGTCTTGGCTCAATTCATATTTACCTACTTACCTATATTATAACGAATTATAAAGTGCAACATGGCTAGGAATCAATTGAATATCGGCTTTTATCACAATTTAAGTGGTTTATATTTTGCGACTCGTCGAAATTTTTTAAGATTAATATGTAGATCTTTTCCTTATTTAAAAACCATCAAGAATTCATCAATCTCAAACCTTGATTATCCTTTTTCCGGCTTTTTCGAGAATGTCATGTATTTGAAAAAAACTGTCTTACCTATCTTATTATTGAAAGATTACCATTTTAGTCGTTCTTCAGGATATCAGTGGTTACGCCCGCAACCTGTGATCAAAGTGGTACGTCGCTCACGATCGGTAAAACTTTTACTTCTTAATACAGACCAAAAAAACAAGTCTTTGAAGAGCAACAAGTGCCTAGTCTTTTCAATTCTATTTCATGGTAAAAAGCAGAAGATTACCAATAATTGTAGAATTTTTCAATTGAATGAAGTTCTGAATGAATTTTGGGAAGTCAGAATATTCAATAAAAATAAAATAAAATTTTTTAAATTTTCAATTCAAGCACCAGTTATTGACTCAACAAGGTTGCATGATTTTAAAAGTCATTTTATTTACTATTCTCGTCTAAAGCTTCTTGTCACATGTAATATGAAATTTAATGTTTTTCAGAAATTAAAAAAGAAAATTTTAAATATAAAAATATATTTATTACTACTTAAACATATTTACACTTTGAAAGTATTTATGTTTCCTACTTAGATTAATCAGCTGCATAATGCCTGTATTCTGGTTTGAGTTCCCACATATTTCTGTGAGGGTTTTTTAAATTGTAGTTGCAAACTTCGTTTAGAATTTCTTTTAAATATACCACTGGTTGGTTTGTTAATTTAACCAAGTCCTTAATATTGTAGTACTGATGTTTTTCAAAAGCTTTAAATAGTTTAGACAAAACGAAATCTTTGTCATCACGCATTTTCTTTCCTTCTGATTTTTTCTTATCAGCATACTCGATCTGTAAATTAGAAATGATTAGTTTCTATTGTTATTTTGAAAATAAAATAGTTAATTCTTTGGGATGAATTATAACTTATGCAAAGGTATTGGAATAGTTTGAAGATGTAATATTAATACATCATAACTCACATTGTGTTTATGATCTGATACAGGTTTGAAATTCTGGACAGCTCTCGACAATTGTTGAGCTTGTCTTTTAGGAATTGAAGCCTTCCTTATACCTTCCATTTTGAGACGCATGTACGTTTTATCCGCATATGGTCTGCATTCCAATTTTTGAACAATTTTGCCTTCCATATATATTTTGTTTCCTGCTACTTCGGCTTCTGATGAATTCAATTGTGCAAAAACTCCAATGGTTTGGCGTTCAACTGTGGTAACATCCAGTTTATGCTCCTTGGGAATATCATGTTCATCAGGCTCTTTCAAAGCTAAAGCAGCTTCAGAAAGTTTGAGTGATACTTCAGCTTTCTGTTTGTAATGTCTGTGGCAAAATATTAAAAATGTTTGAATTAATTGTTATGTATGAATTTGACAATATATTTTTTCTTACATTGATAATATTACTTATTATAACAATTAATTCAAATCTTTTGAAATGTAGAGTTAAAAACACGCTTTAGTCTCATCATATTAATATAAGACTACAGAAGATTTCTGCTTCTAAATTTCATAAGATATTTTTCTGTGTGAGGCTGACTGTACTACTATTTATCTGTAATAGTTTGAATGAAAAATAGTAGTAATAATCAGTACAAGTAGCTAGTATTGAGACATAACAAATACAATGAAGTAGATTTTAAGAGCTAGGAAAATTTTATTTTAATAACTTGAATAACAAAACAACAGGAGTTAACAAACAGTACTTTATGCAAACAATGCTAAACAAAAATAAAAATTTTTTTTGCAAATTTCATTGAAAATTTGAAAATTAAATATTGTAGATGTCTTAATTAAAATAAAAGTTAATTAAAAAAATATCAATTAGATATTTCAGAAAACGCATAAAACATAATGTTTACATTGGCTTTGATACATCTTTGGCAAATAGGTTAACAACTAAAATATGCTTATCGATTAATTAACTAAGTACTAAAGTATTTGAAATCTTATCTGCTACAATTACTAATATATTTTCTCCAAATCAACTCATCGCCCACTATTACCTTCACCAATACGAATACTAACTAACTAACTTTGAAATTTTGAGCTTGGCAACTTCGATGCTGCCGGGTGCCCTTTCCCACCTATCGGCTATGTACTTTGGAACTTTGACGAGCCAAACTCCTCGATCGGCATTCGCCAGGTCGAGATTACGCTCCGAGTGGCTTCCTGCTCGATTTGGACATCGCGTACGCGTCAACGTTGAATTTTTTAATCGCAGCAACTGTAAAATACGAGACGGCACGATATGCAAAAACGCGAGCGAGAACAGTTTTGCTGACTTGTGCACCGGCGGTGAGTGGCGTCGGCTGCTCGTGGACTATATCTTGCCTCGCGCTGTTTTCTCACCTGCTGAATTCGCGGGAAACAAGATGGCCGCGCCAGCCGCGCGAATTCGAAAATTATCTTCGCTTATCCACTTGAACAAAATTAATACATCCTCGTGACTCTTGTATTCGACAATTTGACGGCAAACGCGGGCTACGGCAGAACAGTCGAACGTGAGAATATCGGTCGGGAGCAATTCCAAGTCCAACAGTCGTACGAATATATTCGCTAGGTGTCTTTTTACGATGTTGCTCGTATGGTTACAGGCTAAATCCTCCACTACGGAAGACACACGCCAAATTTTGGTGTTTTTCAATTGCGAGTAAGCCTGAATACAGCTCATTTGACATATTTTGTAAAGCGAGAGGTCGTCGGTCAGCATGACTCTTTTGTACTTCGCAACTTCTTCCGACAAACAATCGAAGTATCGTGAACAAAATTTCAAGGTTTCCGAATTCCAGGCTTCTGGCGCGGAATCGGGTATCAATTCTTCGCATCGTTGACGCGGGAAATCTCGAGCCTCCGGTTTCATGTAAAAGCCAAACTTTTCGTGAATGTTTAAATTTCTCACGATCTGACAGACGGTGAGTATTTTTCGACGAGGTCCCAAGCAGAAAAGAAAGAAAGGAATTAATTAAGAAATCAAATGAAAAAATTAAAAGTAAAATGACTTACCTGATAATTCGGGGATCGGATGGTCAGTGTCGTTTCCTTGTAGTCTCCCATTCAAATTAGACAAGTCCGCTCCGGGTGCCAAAAGGGCCACATCCAGCCGATCGTTGCGCTCCGCGATCGACGAGCATTGTCACGAGATCGGCAACTGGCCGCCTCCAACTGCAGAACCTCCAGCCGGAAGTGCACTCGCACAGACGCAGCCGCGCCAGTGCGCGAAGCCGAGTCGATATTGCTCGTGATCCGGCTGATAACGGATTCGCTCCGTTATCCAATAAAATTTTGAGGTATCTCAAAATGTCATCGATTCGAGGGAGAGAGAGAGAGATAGAGAAGAAAGAGCCAATAGTTGTTTCTGTGCGCGGAGCTCGCTATGTGCACGAGTGTTTTCAAAAATTTGATTTAAATTTTTGAAAATAGACGCGTCAGCGTAGATAGCGTACATTACTGCCCATAGGCCACGAAAAAGAGATAAGTCCCGAATTCAACGGGTCAAAAACCATTGTTCGTTCGTGTGGATCTCGAAAAGCCGCGAAACCCCCTCAGCGTCCGGACTAAACTAAGAAGACAGGTTGAACTTGCTGCTTTTTATTGTAATAAGTGGAGACAAAATTATCAAAGCGTGTATCGTCACGCGTAGTCGACGCGATAGATACGAGCTTATTGTTATACCTTTTTTTTTAATGTTGTCGCGAGCGAACAAACGTTAAATAATTGAGAATACCATATCAGTAGTTATTGCTTATTTATTCGTTTTATTCAATCAAAATCATAAAACAATTTCACATTCGCAATAAAGAGGTTCTCGTATTGGAACGAAAAATTTTTTTTTTACAACAGCTGAGTCCGCATACATACCTCTAGACACAACATTATATATATATGATATAATTTCATTTTGGCTTGCATACAAGTAAGAAGCTTTGCTTTTTTTTTTTCTTCTAGTAGTACAATAAGAACTCTGATTAATTTACAAATATATCTTTTCGAAGTTTGAATCATCTTCCAAAAATATCACGATTATAATTGTCGCCGTTTCATATATTTTCCATATATAGAATTTATCAATCTGGACACGTTGTAAAGAAGCTTAGACTTTGTTATTAAGCGGTGCTACTATATACCTAAAACTATAACTCATTATACAGTTTAGTTAATCGGGTGGGGCTCTTAAAACAAAAAGACTAAGGAAAAAATAACGGAATATCGCTAAAATACTGTCGCGCACCTAATAAACTATCGTCAACTAAAATTTCGTGAAAATCTACAATTATCACATATTCGACACACGATACAATTAGTTCTCTCGTAACCCATCGTCGCATATTCTCTCTATGAATTAAAAATTTTAATGACAAAACGTTCACTCTTGGCCCTTGTCGGGCAGCTGTTGTTGCTGGTCGCCGCCGCTCTGCTTGTGCACCGCAGTGATCTTGTGGGTCTGGAGCTTGCCGGCGCGATACGAGTCGACGAACTGCTGGACCGACTCGACGCCGATCTCGGCGCCGTCCTCCATCACGGCGTAGAGGCCCCGAGGTATGTCCACGGCAGTGAGAAGAGGCACTGCGTCCTCGAGGCCGACGAATTCGCGGAGTATGTCCGACGTCTCGCACTGCAATTTTTTTTTTTTAATTTTATTTTATTACGTAGAAAATTGGAATTTAAAAATTGTTATAGCACTCACGTCGAGGGCAATGTAGAACTGCAGCTGATCGTCGGGATCGTCGAAATTGGGATCGTAGTCGGGTCGTTCGCGTCTGTACAACTCCGCCGCGGGCAGCAGAACGCTTTCGCCGAACTGTATCTCGCAGTCGTCGCCCTCTGCAAAAGAAAAAAAAAATTAGCAGGTGACTTTATCTTTGATTGCAATAAAAAAACTGCTATACGCGTCGGAGACAGTTCTGTACTGACCAACAAAGAGAATGATGGCCGGTGCGTCGTGGAGCGACGTCGCGTATTTCTCCGTGAGGATGTTTACCAGCCGACTCGTCCACGGGAAGTTCTGTGAATCGTGAAAACGAGAGAGGATCGTTAGGAACATTATTTATTTCTACGTTTTTTTATTTTATTTTGTTTGTCTCCCATCGTGTATAGATTATTATCGACGGACACATGAGCGTCTCGAGGGATGCGTTCAAAGAAAACTCAAGCGGAGCCGCGAGCTGAAAGAAAAAAGCGACGCGACGGCCTCTTACGTATGATACATAACAAGCAGCGGGGGAGTGTTGACTACGGCGGGACTGCTCACTTTGACGTTCTCGCGTATACAATTTATTCCTCGTGCGAAATAGATTATGCGGTACGGACGACGTGCATTAAAAATTCTATACGCGCGACGATAGAAAATTGGATCGGAAAAGCTGCGGCAAATAGATCCGTTTAATAAATCTTCATTTGCGCGATGATTTATAACGTATCGCGACGTCGCACGATATTTCGTACTATTACTATACACTGCGTAAGTGCGTACGCGTGCCGTCGCCGCATTTTCATGAAATATTCAAGAGGCAGGCCACGAGGCGCGTTACAAGAGCCTACTCGCCCCCGCTGGAAAATGCAATTTCATTATTCGATTTTGTGGAAGTGTATTGTACAGCTTTGTGAATACGCGGAAAAAAAAATTGAGGCACCCGGGAAGTCAAACTTGGAGCAACTTTTTATTCGGTTTAATTTTTTTTCCATCAATTTTCCGATTTTATTAAATAGACTCATTAGTTTGGATTTTAACTTTTTTTTTTTTTGAAATTACGTTGAAATTTCATTTTTTACCGCTTGTTGACTTTCATAATAAATTGTGTTTATCAAATTGAGTTCGCTAGCACGTTTGACAGTTAATGACCTTTATTTTTTACTAGGATACAGCCATTTCGGCTAGCCTTTTTCTTTTACTTTGCGTGTTAAATATTTAAATAGTTAAATACTTTCTTCTTTTGCGTTTATTTACTTGGGTGCAGAATACACGTCACTCCTCGCAATTTTCAGAGCGACCCAATCAAGCTACTGCGTCAACATCGCGTACATTTCTTCAAGAAATCAATGGTCTCTATCATAGCCACAGGTGAAGCGATCAGAGTCATATTTCACCTTACACAAATACTTGAACACATATTTTCCAAAATGCACCTCACTTCTCGTAACTTTCAAAGCGAACGATTAAAGCTACGTCATCAAAATCACGTACATTTCCTCAGGAAAGCAATAGTCTCTACTCTCTTCACAACCACGAGACGATCAGAGCTATAAATCACCTTGCACAAATATACTACTCAAAAAAATTATCGCAACAAAAATTTTCATCTCAATTTTCTCACTTTTCAAATGCTACTATCTTTGTCTATTTTGAACGCATCGAGACATTTTTTTTGATTTCTTGGAACTTTTGTCTTCTTTGAATCCATATATATTACATATGGGTTTGAGTCAATATTGAGTTACCAGTAGTATTTGAACACAATACTAAAAATTTCTGAAAAGAATCGATTGCTTAAACACGATATAGACTATAGTAGCTCTATATTGACTCATACCTATTTACATGTAGGTATATGGATTTATAAAGACAACATTTTCAAGAAATCCAAAAAAATTTCTCGATATGATCAAAATAGACAAAGATAGAAGCATTTGATAATTTGCAAAATATCGATGAAGATTTTTGTTGCGATAATTTTGTGTATTTGTGCAAGGTGATTTATGACTCTGATCGCCTCATTCGTGGTTGTGAAGAGAGTGGAGACCATTGATTTCTTGAAGAAATGTACGCGATGATGATGATGTAGCTTCAATCGTTCACTTTGAAAGTTACGAAAAGTAAGGTGCATTTTGGAAAATAGATGTTCAAGTATTTCTGTAAGGTGATTTATGACTCTGACTCTAAGTCACAAGAAGTGAGGTGCATCTTCGAAAAACGTAAAACGCCAGGAACGCAAAAAAATTTTCACGCAAAATATACAAAAAAGACTTATGGAAATGGCTGTATTTCAGTAATAAAAAAAATCATCTTGAAATTTAAAAAAATAAGGTATAATTACTTTGGAAAGGGGAATAAAAATACTTTTCAAAAATTGAATAAATTTTTCAGGTATCTATGAGCTATCATTCCATTCAATTTTAATAATTAGGTCATTTTAATTGAATTTTAAGCTCAGTTCGCTTCGACTTAATTACACGAGCTCTGAAGCTTTTTATTTCTACGTAGGTAATATTATCGACTCACATTTGACTGTAAAAATTACCATCAAATTTTTATCTTTCTTAATTTAAAATCCCGTTTTCCAAGAAAGTGCTATCAACGCTATGAAGGATAATGGATGTTAATTTTTTCGTCTTTCTCTCGCAATGAAAAATACAATTTGCTCGTAATAAAAACGCAATCATATTGACGTTCGATTCCCAGCTCAATGCGCGCAAATAATTTTTTTTTTCTATACGTACGAGACCCTCGGGATCCTCGAGCAGTTCCGTGCGACCCTCGAGGGTGATTATGTTGTCCCTCGGATCGAGTATGACCAGGGTTGGTATGGCCTGGACGTCGAGGGCTCGGGCGAGTCTCTGGCGTCGGTCCTCCTGCTCGAAGGGTATCCTGAGCCAGGGCATCGTTTCCGTGTACGTCTTGTACGATTCTTCGCTCCTGTTGAAGGCGAAAACATGAGAAAGAGAGTTCACGATTGAATTATAAAAAATTATATTGCATATAATTTATTTGGACAGAATCTGCATCGATACATGAACTTGTTGCATCGAGTCTCTTACGTACCATTAGTACTTTTTTTTTTACTTTTATCATAGAGATCTCGTCTCGTTTGGTATTATCGGGCACGATGCGGATTTTTTCGAAAGGTTCGTGACCTATATACCGATTAGCATATTGTATGGGAGCCACCCTGACGAGTCTATGCACGCAGTTAATTAATACGATAATGAATATTACTCATTGTTTGAATACATTCTCGTCGACAAAGAATTTGACAAACTCTTGAATATACCTGGCAAAAATGCCGATATTATTCTGCCGAGCTACGGTAATGGAATTCGTGTAATTTTTTTCGATCTACTTTTATTTATTTTTATACTATTATTTATCTGCATTATTATTATTTTTTACTATTATTTATCTGCAGCGTTATATTGACAATTCCAGCTATAGTTGATATTTTTTTAATAAAATAAAAAGTATAAATTTCAGCGGACAATTTGGTTGATTGACAGATAACTATTTGTATTAAAACTTTTTTTATAGATATTTTTATTTCCAATTTTTTTCCTGGCTAATGTGCGTATTTGTTTGGAAAACAATTTATTAATTAATTTTTCCAGTCTTTTAAATGCTCCATTGACCGTCAGCCGACAGAGTTAGTGGCGCGCCGGGCCGCCGGCCGCTGTATTGGAGACTGCGCCTAAAGTTCTCTCCCAGGCGGCGCCACGACGTTGCAAACTTGCATGTGAAGACTCTCGCTTCGATCCAGAATTCTCTCTATTCCTTTTCGTACGTCGGGTCATCATGGTAAGACATCGGCTCTCCGAATCTTTTTTTTATTAACTGCATCTACTTTGCATCTCTATAAATTCTAACTTAAACTTCTTCTAAAATGGTTGTTTTACTGCATCGATTAAATATTTTTTAATTATAAGCTAATTTTCGGTAATAAAAGTGCTGCAAAAAAGCCATGTGTGCCGGCTATACATTCTTACACGTGTAACATGTTTGGTTAGTTTTTTTTTAGCCATCTTGCAATCATTCTAATAATTCTCTGTAAAACCTTTACGTTAACACTAACAACGAGAAAAGTTTCTAATAATTAAATTAGTACGAATTTTAAGGCGATATTTGAAGCCATCGTGTTGGAAAAATTTATTCACAACCAACAATTTTATATCCGAGCTATCTTTCCTTAAATATGGTATAACAATCATTTTTCTTCTCTTCTACACACATTTTACATGATGATTTAGATAATTCTTTGTTATGGTTAAAACTGATAAACCATGAAGATATTATTCTAGGGCGGTCTGAGCATTAACCTAACACTAAAATATCCGACCTCGTGTCTACGGCAACATGACTAATTTTGTGCCTATTCTTTATTTTTACAGTCTCACAGAAAATTCAGTGCACCCCGTCACGGGTCTATGGGATTCTACCCCAAGAAGAGGTCCCAGCGTCATCGTGGTAAGGTAAAGGCCTTCCCCAAGGATGACCCAACCAAACCCGTCCACTTGACCGCCTTCATCGCCTACAAGGCCGGTATGACCCACGTCGTCCGTGAGGCTGATCGTCCTGGATCAAGTAAGTTGGCTCATTTCAATCTGCTACCTCGTAATGCAAAAATAATTTTTAAACGCCTGGGGATCATTTTCTTTGAAATTGATGGCAGTACGAGAGCCGTCTGTACGGTATGTTCTCCAGACTGCAAGGCGAATAGAGAACTTGCCCCCTACTTGTAGGTGTGAGCATAAGTTCGGTATATTCCATAATCTTGATGTAGCCCGTTGGGCCAAGACAGAGAGACAAACCATACTGAACACAGTCTTAAAATATAATATTACTTTTAGTTACTGAAAATTAGAACACTTCTAACGTGTAAATTTATCTTAACAGAGGTCAACAAGAAAGAAATTGTTGAGGCTGTCACCATCCTTGAAACCCCACCAATGGTTGTTGTCGGTGTTGTTGGATACATTGAAACTCCCCATGGTCTCCGTGCTCTCACCACTGTGTGGGCTGAGCATCTTGGAGAGGAATGCAGAAGGCGTTTCTACAAGAACTGGTAAGTTTTTTAACAGTACCTTCCGAGCATATCTTTTTTATACTTAATTACCATCAAAAAGAAATATGCCATGCAATACTTAACCGGAGCCGCTAGTTTGAACCATTGAGAAACTAATCTCAAAAAGAATTCTATAATGATTCTTGAAAAGGCTCAACTAGTAAGAAGGTGTTGAGATCTCCTCTCACTCGTGGTTTTCACAATGTGATCCACCGATGAGATCCTCACATTTTCCAGTTCCACAGAATAAGGACAACCTCAGAAACAACTTCAGAAAGGATATTCAATTTTTCATAGGTACAAGAGCCAAAAGAAGGCCTTTACCAAGGCTTCCAAGAAATGGGCCGATGAGGCCGGAAAATCCAACATTGAATCAAACTTCAAGAAAATCGTGAAGTACTGCAAGGTTGTACGCGTCGTTGCCCACACCCAAATGAAGCTCATGAACCAAAGGCAAAAGAAAGCCCATATCATGGAAATCCAACTCAACGGTGGATCTATCGCCGACAAAGTTGCATGGGCCAAGGAACACTTGGAAAAATCCATCCCAATCAAGAACGTCTTTGCTAAAGATGAGATGATCGATGTCATCGGTGTCACCAAAGGAAAGGGATTCAAGGGTAAGATATCGCTTTGTTTATTGTTATTTTTATGAAGATATTCAAGCTTATTCCATTACCATGATGAAAAAACATGATTGCCTAATCAGACTACTCTGGTGAAACACTCATGCTGCCTTCCTACTGAAGTTATTACATTCCTCAAGTACTTGATAACTATTTCATTTGACATGTTTCTAACGCATTATTTTTTTTTCTCAAAGGTGTTACTTCCCGTTGGCACACAAAGAAGCTGCCCCGCAAGACGCACAAGGGTCTGAGGAAGGTCGCTTGTATCGGTGCTTGGCATCCAAGCAGAGTATCCTTCACCGTCGCTCGCGCCGGTCAGAAGGGATACCATCACCGTACTGAGATGAACAAGAAGATCTACCGCATCGGAGATGGTGTACACACCAAGGACGGAAAGGTAAATTTTACTTTCAAACACATCCGAGTATCTGCCTCTAATAACTCGAACTTGGACTTTGTGCCTTGGGTCGAGCACCCTAGTTAGTTGAGGCTAGAGCAAATCTGAGCTGTGTCATAGTTCTCTCTTGTGCTTTTATCACTTGGGAGATTCCCAATCAAGCTACATTTTCATTCACTTGAAAACTCATTCCTCCAAAAACTTAATTTTCAACGAACTGTTTATTAATCATGTATGTTTATTTTACCAGGTTGTCAAGGATAACGCTTCCACCGCCTACGATCTCACTGAGAAAACCATCACCCCCATGGGTGGCTTCCCCCACTACGGTGAGGTCAACAATGACTTCATCATGATCAAGGGTTGCTGCATGGGAACCAAGAAGCGTGTCATCACTCTGAGAAAGGTGTGTAAAGAGTTTTTGAAAGATATCATTAGCTACTACTCTTTTTTTTTATCATGATGAGTATACCTAGAGCCAAAAGGATTATGAAAAAAATTTCCATGATTCTGAATGATAGGACTGATGCAAACACTGGAATCAAATTCATATCTGTAATTTCCCCTTGCAACAATACTAATCTTATGCCTCTTTAATTTTTCAGTCGCTCCTCGTCCACACCAAGCGCGCCGCTCTTGAGAAGATCAACCTCAAGTTCATCGACACCAGCTCCAAGTTCGGTCACGGTCGCTTCCAGACCGCCGCCGACAAGGCAGCCTTCATGGGTCAACTCAAGAAGGACCGCATCCGCGAGGAAGCCGCCCAGGTGGCCGCCGCCGCTGCCCCCATGGAATCCTAAATGGAATCCTAGCTTACACATACTTGTTGACGAGTATTGTAAATAGTAAAATGAAAAAAAAATTTTTTTTATTAACTTAATAGATGAATTTTATTTTTTTAACAAAAAACGAAGCTTTGTCGTGCATCCCCCCGAACGAATCCAATCCTTTCTTTCCTACCTATCTCATTCTCATTACGTAGTCTATAAGTGACGACGAGGAAAAGTCGAAGTAAAAAAGCTATTATGATATTCTGTCGATATCTCACCTGTCCGAGCTAACGAAAATCACTTCGAAGTCGTGGCCCCTCTCCCTTATGCGCTGATACGTCTCGACGAGCTGCGGCGTGAAAGCCTTGCAAGGCGGACACTGCAAATGGATGAAAAAAAAAAAAATTTCAATCTCGAACCCGTCTCTTACTCCAACGCACAATTTGCCATGAAATTCGTTCATGAAAAAAAACCACAAAGTGCCATATACGAACCCAGTGGGCACTGAAGTAGACGGCCTTGTAGCAGTGGCGCAGCTCCTCGTGCAGCATCGGCTCGTTGCTGTCGCGTCCGGCGCACGGCAGCAGGGGGCCGTCCTCGAGGGCCTGCTTGGGATGGGCCGGCCGCCAGGGGAAGCCCAGCGCCTGGGGATCGGCCAGGGCGCGCTCGACGCCGCCCCGCGTGATCACCTGGCCCGTGGCGTTGTCCAGCAGCACGAGGGTCGGCACGCCGGCCTTGATCCGGTAGCGGCGCGTCAGCCGTGTCTGTCGAAGAGAAAAAAGAAAGAGAGTTGGAAAAATCCTGTCGTTTCTTTATGCATTCATACTTGAGCTTCGACGCAATTCTCGAGGTATTCAGCTGCAAGCTCTATCTATATACCACCTCGATCGATCTGTATATATGATCTCTCGACTCGCTCTCGGTTCGGATTATATACGACGTATAAAGCCCTTATCTCTCGCAGCGAATCATACGCATGACGAAAAATCTCGAACGACGAGAGATACGCCGGTATTTTGTATTATAAAGTATAAATGTCATACTACGCGTCGACGCGCGAGAACAGCCTGACATATATATATTGTACAAAATCGGCGTTCATCTCGCTCGAGATGAATATATATATGGTTTTCTGGGCATTTAAAATACGTGGAAAATTCACGCGCGAAATTTCCGCACCCTCTCGGACGTTTCATGGATATGCTTTTCAATGCGAGTCACGTCGCGCTGCCACCGCCGCAAAACACAAGAAAAAAAGCTCGCGTCGCATGTACGTCGACGAATTGAATGGCTCTCGAGCGGCTCCGATCCTAGACTCCGACAAGCGGCAGCAGCGGTAGTCGAGTCCCGGGGAGAGGCATTCATTTAATATAATCGAGCTCGACACAGACAGAGAGAGAGAGAGAGCTGAGGCTCGTCGCGCAAATAGCAGCTAATTATGATTAGAGAAAAACGAGGCAAATCCATTCTCGAGCTTTCTCGCTCTCTGGCGTTCGTATGGTTTTTTTTTCATCGTGCACACACACACACGCCAGAGACTCCGAGGCCAACACAATGATGAAGCTCTCGTGCGGAGCGAGCGCAAGAATATATATCCCGGCGTTGTACATGTTGTATATATACGAGCAGACATGGCGAGCGTCTCCAGTATTCACACCCCTCGGTTTGGTACGTGATACCCTTGCTATATATAAAGAGAGAGAGAGATTACGAAGGGTTGGTCGAGCGACGTCGGGTTCTATATAGTATATATACACGGTCCCTCGGCGAGAGTTTCACCTCGAGTGCGCTGCGGCAGAGAAACATACATATAGAGCGTAAGCGCGGAGCGCAGCAGCCAGTAGTCTCCCAAGTCATTCGGTATATAAGATACATACGTATACGAAGAAGCGAGCCCGAAGGTAAAAGAGAGCGAGAGAGCGAGAGAGACGAGGAGAAAAAAAGCAGCGAGCAAGAGAGAAAACGGAAAATGAAACTTCAACTGAAAGAGAGAGAGGGCATGAAAAAAAAACACGCGCTACGCGACAAAGCGCGCGGACCGTTTATCGGATGCTTTTTTTTTTTTATCTCCGCGGAGTATAAAATGCGCTTTCGCGCGCCCCCGAATGGAATAACAGCAACAAAAAAACAGACGTGTAATACGTACACGCGCGTGTGCGTGGTACACAATCGGCGAAACAAACGATCGTCGCGCGGACGTTAAAGCGAAAAAGCATATGTCAGCTGGCAAACATTCGCTGCCTACCGCTGCTGCTATATACCGCGTGCCCCCCTCGGGCTGCAGATTCTCCGCGCGTATATATAACGAGGCGAGCTGAGGGAAAAAGCACAGCTCCCCACGCGCGCGAAACGTACCTAAAACGTACGATGTATACGTATACATCTATATGATATTATGAATTGGAAATTCGTCGCGTAGCTGACACTCCGGCATAAATATAGATTACGCGTACTACTCCTATTATATTATTATTACTGAGTGATATAAGCGAGAATCAGAAACTCCACGAAGCGAATCATCGTCGGCAGCAGCAGCGGTGCGGCATTTTTAGAAAAGAAATTGCCGCTCGCGCTTCGCCTCCCTTTATATCGTATTCGATTTCGCACGACGACTGATCGAATCACCTCGACGTCGCCGCGAGCGTATCGCGAAACGCAGAAGGGGGAGATTAATATGATATCTGTATGCCCGGGCTATTTATAAATCGGGAACACCTTCATCCAATATTTGCCAGGATCATCTCGTTCGATTATTAGCCCCCCCCTCGTATATACCGCTTACATATAGGTACTTACGTATTTATAATGCGCGAATTTCCAACCAAATGCGCAATGGAACAGGCAGAAACATTATTTATATGGATGCGGCGGGTTGATCGCGCGCAAGTCTCTCATCATACGCATGGCCACACGGAGCACGTGTATAGATAGACGTAAAGTATGCAATAATTCAGACAATTTCAATTAGCGTCTCGAGTATCGGAGCGCGAGGTATGCGTAATTTTTCAATTGTAAAAGATCGATTTTCCGAATAGTGTAAACAGTTTTGAAGGGATTCATTTCTCATGGCCGTGCAGTAGGTAGCGAAAAAAGCTTGCAAATTTTGTGACTCGTTTTTTTCCAAAATTTATTTGTTCATTTTCTAAATTGAACATTGTTTTTACGTAAAGAGATAATACGGAAGAAACTCGTAAGATTAATACAAACCACAATTTTTATGCATCAAGTTGCGATGCGCGAACGATGCTTTGAATAAGTGCGGGCTTTGAGCATGCCCTCCTTTGTGTATTTTTTTCCGCACAAATCGCAAGCGTGACCGATGCCTTTATGCACCGAATCCGTGTGATATTTGAGGGAGGCCTTACTTGTGATTTTTTTTTATGCAATCGTCACATCCGTACGTAACGCCAATATGCGTCGCATCAACGCGGATTTTGAGATTATCCTTTCGAGAAAATATCTTGCCGCACATATCACATGCGTAATTGATCTCATTAGAAAATTGAATCCACAGGTGAATTTATTATTACCATGCGACGCTTTGACGTTTTCTTCCGAGACTATCTTTTAGCAAAAATGTTTTGCCGCGCGTACCGCGTGCGTAATTGATCTTACTATGAATTGAATTCTTGTGGCGTTTGAGATTAGATTTGAGTGCGATTCTTTTTTCGCATAGATCACAGGCATAAGTGATTTTATTGTGCACTGAATCCATGTGGATTTTCAGATAATCTTTTCGTGAATATGTCTTGCCATGTGGCTGTGTGAAATTCAGCCTGAAGAAAATTTCCTTACAAAAATGCGGTAATGTTATAATAGGCAAAATATTTTTGGCTCAAACGCGATACCGATATTATATATTTTCCACCGCGCGCAATTTGACGAAAAAAAAAACGAGAGTCGCTTAATAAGAAGTTGAATGAAATGCCGCGAGCGGGGGGGAGACACAGGCCAAGAATTTGAGATTTTGCTTTCAAACATGATCGCAGGTGCTTACAAGGAATATAGAAAAAACAGAACTGTTATTTTTATAAATTTATTTATTCGAGTAATATGGAAAATCTTTGAAATTACATTACACCTGCTCATCGGCATCCCGATGCTTTCCGCGAG
Source organism: Trichogramma dendrolimi (assembly GCA_034770305.1). Classification (NCBI taxonomy): domain Eukaryota; kingdom Metazoa; phylum Arthropoda; class Insecta; order Hymenoptera; family Trichogrammatidae; genus Trichogramma; species Trichogramma dendrolimi. The sequence continues at coordinate 1,494,852 of JAPMIB010000038.1, read as the reverse complement.
CTTTGACCCGGACTCGCCGAGCAAATATTATACAAGTCCATGTTGGTCATTATCCTCGAGGATCATCTCGCAGTTGAGAACCGGCAGTCGATAGTGTATCAAGGCCATAAAAGCCTCCAGGGCCCATTCGCGGAAGAATTTCCGCGAGAGCTTCTCGCACAGCTCCAGGCAGTAGGCCTCCTCGCTCACCTGAAACGCAGATAGAGCGAACAGATTCTCGGGCTGCAAGAAGTCTGCGTGCGAGCGCACCAGAGTCAGTCTGGTCAGCAGCTCTCTGGCCGTCAACGGGATCAGGTCGCCGAGCGTACAGCTGCCTTGGCCGCCCTTCCACACGAGCACGTGCCTGGCTCGTCTCGCGAAATCCTCGTCGTCGTACCGCGTTTTGCGATCGTCCAACGGGTCCTCGAGCAGTAACTGGTGCTCGGCGAAGAATCGCATGATCGTCATCGCGTCGTCGCGATAAAACTCGTATCCTCTCGACTCCAGGCTCTCGACGATGGCCATGGCGCTGGCGGCCAGTCGCAATTTTTTAATCGCTGGGCTCTCCATGAACTGGCCCGGCACTGCTACTCCCTCGCCGAAGCAGCTCTCGGTCGGGAAAACGAAGTCTGACAGATCGGCTCCGTGATTCAGGATCGCCTCGAGGGTCAGTGGCATGAAGTTCGCCGCTGCTAGCTGCAGCGGCGTCCGACCCTGAGCATCCCGGGCGTCGATGTTCCGCAGCGTCCGATAGCCGAGCAGCACCTCCGCCAACTCGCCGTCGCGCCCGCGACTCGAGCAGACGACGTGCAGAGCCGTCTCGCCCTCGTCGTCGGCCAGATTCGGATCGCCGCCCTTTCTCAGCATCGCCAGGAGCAGATCCCTGTCCTTCCTCGCTAGAGCCAAGCGCAGAGGAGTCAGTCCCGCCTTGTTGGCCAGATTCGGATCGGCGTCTCGCGACAGCAACACGTGGGCCACCCTGGCGCCGTCGTTGTCGCTCCGCCGCAGAGCCAAGTGCAACGGCCTGTCGCCGAACCGGTCCCGAGCGTCCAAGTCCGGCCGCAGTGGGTACCGGTCGCGGCAGTAGCTAAGAAATTCATCGACGTCGCGATGGCAAAAGCGTCCGTCCCCGCACATGATGTGCAGCGGCGTCCTTCCCTCGCAGTTGGTCGCGGCCAGATCGGCGCCGCTCATCAACATAAATTCGATCGTGCGATCGGGATGCCGCAACGTTTGCATGATGAACGACTGGCAGGGCTCGGCGAATCTCCCGTTGCAGATGATGTGCAGAGGCGTCTCTCCTCGAGCGTTGGGCGCGCTCGCGTCGGCGCCTCTCTCGATCAGCCATCCGGCCAGGACGCGTCTTCCTCGCTGCAGAGCCAAGTGCAGTGGCGCGTCGCCTGCCTCGTTCCGAGCGTCGAGTTGCATCTCGCGATCTCGCGTGGATTCCAAGAACAGCTCCGCGAAGTCGTGGTCGTATTTTTCCTGGCCGCACAGAGTGTGCAGCGGCGTGGCTCCTTTGTCGTCGGCGAGGTTGGGATCGGCGCCGCCCCTTCTAAGCAGCACCTCGAACATGTCCGCGCGACAGTCGGCTAGAGTCAAGTGCAGCGCTGTTCGGCCCAATCTGTCCTTGGCGTCGACCTGCAGCGGGCCGTGCTCGACGTCGCTCGACTCGAGTATCGTCGTCAGCAGGTCGCGGTCGTCGTACTGCTCGCAAACGACGTGCAGAGCCGTCGATCCTCGAGCGTTGGCTATATTTCGATTGGCGCCTTTCCTCAACAGTAGACCCACCGCGTGCTTGTTTCCGTGCTCCAGAGCCAGATGCAGCGGCGCGTCGCCCGACTTGTCCAGGGCATTGACCAGCACGGTCCGACGCAGTCGGTCGGCGACGTCGAACAACAGCTGGGCGTCGCCGGTGGCTCGCGCGCAAACGACGTGCAGAGGCGTCCGGCCGGTTCTCTCGTTGATCGAGCTGGCCTCGGCGCCGTTGCTCAACAGCGCCTCGATCAGATGCTCGTTGCCGTTGGCCACGGCCAGGTGGAGCGGCGAGTCAGCCGTCACCGGATCGACGCGGTTGGCATCCTGGCCGAGTTTCAAGAATTTCTTGACGAGGTCTTGACAACCGTACATGCAGGCCACATGGAAATGACTGAATCCCAAGTCGTCGACGTAATTCGAGTCGTATATCTTCGAGAGCTCGAGGACGATATCATGGTTGTTGGGGCACGGCCGGCGTCTGGCCACACGATGCAGCGGTGTGGTACGATTCAGCTGCGGCTTGCCGTCTTCGCCGATTTTGGGCTCGTCTTTGTAGCCCGTCCGAGCCACGAACTCGATGAATCTTACCGCCTTTTTTTCTTCGGCTGGATCATTACCGCCAGCCCAGTAATTCTGAGAATCCGCGAGAAGAAATTCGATCTCTTCGGGACGAAAGATTTTTCGAAAGTTGGAAAGCGAAAGGCTCCAGTTCTCAATCGAGGAATAGAGTTTTTCGAGAAGATCGTATCTATCTTGCTCGATTTTCCAATCGGCCTTTGCGCGTAAGCTCTTCAATTCGTCAAAGTTGGCGAGTTCGTTGATATCTGCCATCGTTTTTTACGCGCGCGATCGTTCAATTTTCAAGATCACTGGCTGCAATTGATTGCAATATTTTAATGTTCACACTGCGGCGTAGACTGTCACGAGCGCTACGAGTTATGCCGCTCTTTGTACAATGAAAAAAAAACACGAGGTAAAAAGTGAAAGTGTGTAGGATGGTAGGTATACTATTGAGCACATGCGTCAATGGCAATGAGATAAAATTGGATGATGCTGCCTGGATTTGAGTAAATTGTTAGACGATATGTATCAACCAAACCTATACAGACTACGTGAAAATTTGTACGACTGGCTGGTCGGTATACGTATAACACACACAGCAACGTTTATAACACTACACACAACAAAAAACGTTTATATTTTAGGATAATTTTTAATTCTTGTCACTGAAATCGCCGTAGCTGCTTACACTGTGCAGTTTTTACGTAAACTGACTTTTGTTAAACGCAATACGAATTAAGATTTACAGAGAGAGAGAGATCAAACACGTGGCCAGAGTAATTAGTAAGTAGCTCGGAGCTATATACACAGTGTTTTCACACAGTGGCGTCTTGAAGCCGACTGCGATTCATTACACGCACCTAATACGACACGCGTGTAAGAAAAAAGACGCGCTCTCGAAGCCATGTGCGCAGTGGTAGCGATTGAAAAGCGAAGTATAGGCTTCTCGCGTGGGCGTGTCATATTAAATGAGAGTATAGCATGTGAATAGGCTTCGTTCCTACTTCGCTAGACAATTCGTACTTTCTAATGTAGCTACTGAAATTGAGAATTGAGAAACACTGAACTGCGATGCGCGTCGTTCACATGGCGAAGCAGCGACAAAGAGACGAGAAAATTTCGGGTTTTTACTCAAAAAAGCTTATGCTATAAAAAATGATTATTGAAAAAGTTAGTAAAGAAAAATGAAAGATAAATGAAATGATTCTACCGCTCGCGAAACATTATCATCTCATACAAACGCAACAATGCCATACTACCACTGTATATAGCGACACGCACATTAGTGAAATTCATCTAAAAGGAAAATTCCGACGTCACACAGCTCCTCGAGAGTCTTTTGCTTTATGCGGCTCTCGTTAATGCCTCTTTCGTCAATTTCATTCGTGACGATCGTATCGCAGCGGACCGTATATAAAAGCGAGAACTGGCTTTATATATATATACTCCCGAAAATGAGCAGCAGCCACTCGTATAATAATGCGTTGAGTGGGCCGCTGTCGTCGTCCTCGTTCAGCCCCGCGAAATTGCCAAATACTCGCTAAATAGCTGTCTCTCTTAAACGTACACGAGGTTTCGTTCGTGTATATTAAACGACATTATATAATATTTTGTGATTATATAGGCAAAATATTTTTGGGCTCCAACGACGACGACGAACTATGAAGACACGCGAACACGATATCATATATTTTTCAACGCGCGCAATCGGACGAAAAAAAAGCCGAGAGACGCTGAATAAGAAGTTGAATGAAACGCCGCGAGCGTGGGGGGAGACGCACAGGCCAAGTTTTTCCTTTTCCGCCAAGTTGACGGCGGCGACGACGACGACATCGTATGTGTGTGTGTGCAGCAGGGGGGGTGCACGCATGCCCCATGGTTATATACCCGTACAACACACCCCCGCAGCAGCAGCAGCAGCAGCCCGAGCACTAGAGACGACTCTCGAGGACTCGTGCGTGTGCGAGCACGAAAAATGAAGGAAGGAGGGAGGGGGCTATACTGTGTTATATATCCCCGCGCGCTACACGTGTTCGAGAGAAAACCCCGTCTGCGCCGGCAAAGCATCATCTCCCCCCTCCGCTATGACTGCGTGTGGCTGCAAGTATGCGTGTGCGTGGGTGAGCATAAAATACACGTACACAGATAGACAGCCCGAGTATAGACGAGGTATATAATCCCGTACACGCGGCGGCGTTAACTCGTTGTATTGCGCCGCGTCGAGCCGCTATACGCAACGCAGTGTGGTACCTATACATATAGGGTTGCCTTATATTGATTTCGATGTGGCTAGTTTTCAACTATGTGCACTATAGACAAGCCGGATTTTCCTCCGTTTGATCTATGAGTCCCTATATATATATATGCAGCCAGCAGAGAACGAATAGATGTATATGTACCGACCGCAACGGGCCGTTATCGGAGCTATCTCCCTGTATATTTACGTGTGATATAACGTTCACCCGGGGAAAATAATGCGACCCGCGCGTTGAGCGTATATTTAAATGCACTCGGCTCTCCTCGTGACTGCACTTACACACACACACACACACACAGACAGCGTGACAGTACATAAATTTCGCGCGATTCGTGTAAAAGTGTGCGTGGGTGTGATTGTGTACTTACACACGCGTGTGTGACGAGATAAAAAAGAAGAGGACGAAAAAAATAGTCATTGCCAAGATTGGTGCACTTGAAACGAATGTAAGGAATGGCGCGAACGCCAAGTAAAGCTGTGACATATACAACAACACGTGTGCGCGACAAGATAAAAACACGGCGGAGCCGAGTCGCGATGTAGACAGCGTCGACGATGAATGTGACTCATTTTTTAGTAGTCTGCATCTCTTCTTCTTCTTTTTTTTCTTCTCGCAGCCAGCCAGAATTTTTAATCTTCGCAATAGTAATGGCGGGTTGATGTTTTTTTTTCTTCCTCCGTTGTATAGTACATTACGCGAACTTTTACACGCGGAGCGATACTTGGCTGCAGACGGTGTATTTTTCGTAATACACGTGGGATGATCGCTGTTATTATTATTATCGTAATGCTTTTTCGTATCGTATGTACGTATAATCATCATCGTCGTCGTTGTCGTCGTACCATTGAAGAGAAGCTCCGAAAGAACAATATCGGTTATCGGGAAACGAAAGCATATACGCGAATCGAGATAATGAAAAAAAAAAAGAGAAGAGAGACTTTTTTTCGACTCGTATGTTTACACGTTACATACACACACCTACGCACGTTACAAATCGTCGAACGAAATTAACTCTTCAAATGATCAGCAGCCACTCTCGCGCGCGGCGGGGGCGAAAAGCAAACGCACGACTCGCGCTCCGCACACGTGTGCGTACATCATCACCTGCGAATCAATGAAAGCGTCGAACTCGTTGACAAAAACTTGTTTTTTTTTTTCTTCTTCTCGAAAAAAGAGAGACGACGAAATTTTTTTATAGTGCGCGCGAGCTGGGGAGGAATGGTTGCTGACATACATATATATAGCTGCTCGGTGGAGTTTCACTCCCCAGCGAGCGGCAAGTATAGCATGCACAAGTATCGTCGTCGTCGTCGTCGTGGTGTGAGCTACATGTGCTGCTGCCGCTGGCGCATATACTGCAATATGCTCGACGCAAGTGCGAATGACAAAAGAGGGATATATGGCGGAGTCGCGGGTGCGATGTGTGTGTTTGTGTGTGTTTTCATTCAAAAGCGTCGGTATGGAGGAGGAGGATTCAATCGCTATGTATCGTCGCTGCTAATTTTTTTTTTTTCTACGTGCGTTAAAGGTACGTAGGAACTAGGCGCGGGCGTCGATTCGAGTATTAATGAAAGGCAAACATCAGCTGGTTATAGAGACGACGACGACGACGACGTTTTTACAGTCTAGCAAACGTCGCTTAAAGTATTATTTACGTGTATATATAACGAATAGCCTACTTGCAATGTACCGCCCGCAAACAGCAGCTCCCAAAAGAGTGAGAGTAAAAGAGAGAGAGAGCGAGAGAAACTCGCAGATTTCGAGGATCTCGTTTATATATACACGCGTTTCTTTGCTCTGCGAGCAAGTCTGATATTTTACCCGAGCGAAATATGCCGCTGTATGAAAGACCTTATATAGACGAGTTTCTCGCGGAGCCGAGCTTGCATCAAGGTTGAAGCTAAAGAGAGAGAGAGAGAGAAAAGAGAGCTCAAAGCTTTGATGGAAAGTCGAATGGGCGTCTCGGCGGTGCACAGAGAACATGCCACAGACGCCGCAGCCGCCGCCGCCGGTACTTGATACTTATATACACGCACGCGTACATGTACAGAGTCGAGGAATCTAAGCCCCACGCTTGTATGCAGCGAAAAAAAAATGTGGGTCAGTATTTGCGTTAAACGCGCGAAATAGCAGACGTAGTCGCGAAAAAGGGCAGAGCTCCCCCCCCGCCCGCGCGAGCATTTGGTAGTCGAAAAATCGTTACACAATCGTGTAAAACGTATGATTCGCTCGCCGCGAGGTCTCCGCGCGCAGTATTAATCTCAACGACCGAAATAGTCTCTTTCTCTTTGCAAGCTCGCCGCGCGGTATATCGGTGCAAAAAACAAAAAGGGTCAAAGACCCGATAAATACATAAACGCGCGTAGTGTTTATAATCTGCAGCCTCGCAGCCACGCGCGAGTTTTATAAGCCGGACACGGAGATCGGATCGAACGCAGAGAGACCGAGAAATTCAATGAAAAAGGGATAATAATACTCGTGCGCGAGCTTTTTGTGTATAACGTATATATGTACGGAGGGAGCGGCGGAGCTCGATTAGCAGTCGCGACGACGATATCCTGAAATAATGGCAGCTTATACAGGTATATATATGATCGCCTTTTCCGTGCACGATCGTATAATGGCTTAATCTTACTCGACGACGACTTTTTCTCTTGCGTAATTCGATTTCGCAGCGACCTTTATATCATTATCTGTACGTAGTACAAAAACGACGACTCGTCGAACGAGCTTTCATTTCATTTTACTCGTTTCTGAAATGAACGTCTCTCTCTATACAATGGGCTAATAGAAACGCGAACATACTCGGCAAAAAAGAGAGAGGAAGAAAATTGCGCGCGCGCACGAGAAAAATATTATAATATTACGCTTCGAGAGGCGCCTGATTTTTTTTTATCATGCAAATACACACGCAATTTCGTAGATATATACACACGAAAGTGGCGTACACCCCCTGCGCTAAATCGAATTTTCCCGTAAACTGCTGACTTTCTGCGCGTCTACATAGTTATATAGTGGCTGATGCGGAGCAGCAGCAGCAGCAGCCGTCCCTTTAATTCTCTCCTTATCTAGCTCTGCCAAGTTCGCTGCTCTCTCTCTCTCCCCTCTATGGTCGTAAATTCACTCTCTCTCTTCTCTCGTTGCTGTATATACCACCCACCCTGGTGTGCCGCTGGAATTACACGTGCTGCAAGGTATACGTATACGTTATGTGCGTTAGGCTAAAAACGTTTTGCGCAAAAAAGAAAGAAGAAAAAGAAGAAGGGAGCGTAGCGTGTAGCAAGGGGAAAAGTCAATGTACAAATGTATACGCGCACACAAACGTTCGACCTTTTTCTTTTCTTTCTTTTTTCTTCCTTTTTTTTATATACACACGCGCGGCTTATATATCGACCGGAAAGCCAGTGTCACGCTTCGCGACGTCATTTTATTGCACATATATCTATATTATATTGTTTATACGTCGAGTGCGGCACAAACACACGCACGCGTATATCCCATACAGCAGCGTATATAATAATTTCTCGTTGTTTGTCGATGCCGCGTATGGGCAAACGAAATATCGCTCGCTTCCTTTTTCTTTGCTCCTTTTTTCTTTCTCTTCTTCTTCTTCTTTTTCTTTCTGTTTGGCGGATTGGGAATCGCATTTAAGCCCACGGTAAGACAGACTTTTCTTCGAGTTGGGAAAACTGTATAAGAGACGAGGAGCGAATCGAGCCGAGTTTTCCTCCGGACTTGCGGATATACAGAAACGAGCGCGGCAACTTTGTTTCGCCAACTACTTACTCGATGATTTATATTACCAAGTTTTCGAGCGTCTGTGCAGCGTCTCGACGACGACGTCTCGGGCCATTAACGTTATTATATCGTACGCACATACGCTCGTGCGTGCCTCGACGTCTTTCATTTAAACGTACACAACGAAAACCAATACAATCGAGCTTGATACGCGCGTGCGGATCACTCGTGCACCTGTTCGCGTTTTTTATTTCACGCTCGATCGAAGCGAGCTCGACTCGACGAAGCGCGAGCGACTTTTTACCATCTAAATACCCTTCGTCTCCGTCTTCTTCTTTTTTTGCGCATCGATCGTCGACGATGACGATTTTTTTTCTCGATGCCGAGAATCTTATCGAGCGAAACGAGCTATACGTACACGCGGTATATACTTGGTTCATTGCTCCAGGAAACGAAACGCGAGCGAGAATGGCATTTAAATACGAATGAATGGGGAGGGGGAAAAAAATATACCCCGAGGTTTAACGAGAAGTACACGAATACATAAATTTTATACCTTTGCCGCGAAAAACTGGCGCTTTAACGCGCGCGCACATAAATTTTGCGCACTTGATTCCGAGAGCTTGGTGGCATATGCATACGCGTATATATATATATACGTTATTTAATACACATGTTCAATTAAATTTTGTTCTGCGATTTCGCGCAGAGTATATTAACAGCGCAGCAGTACTCGAATTTTCGACAAGACGTTAATTGCATTTATTATGCGAAGAAACACGTACTCGTTATGTTTTACACTTTCGAGCTTACTACATGCATAAGTATACGAATTTGCATTCAGGACACGGTGTGCGCGTAGTACAAATTCATTCGTGTTCTGAGAGAGAGAGATAGCATCGCACCAATTTCGTTTTTGCACGCGGCGGTGCTTCCCGTTCTCTTATACATCGGCGTCGCTTTGTTCGAGCGAGCCTCGCGTGTGAAATGCAAACGGTAGTGTCGCGATATATTACGAAAAAAAAAAAAAAAAAAACCCACGAAGATCAGAAAATGAGCTTACCTTGCGCTCGTAATCGTCGCAGGCGACGGCCAGCCAGGGCAGATCGGACACGTGCTCGCGAAAGCTGGCCTCGACGTCGAGCACCTCCTGGGCGGCGGCGCCGCTCCACAGCAGCACGTGCACCACCTCCAGCTTCTTCTTGCTGCTTCCAGCGTTGAGTGTCTCGTAGAGCTGAGCGAGATGCCGGGTGAAGTCGTCGCAGCTCGCCGCCGGGTCGACGAAGCTGAAGTACAGGCCCAGCACCTCGCACTGGTTGCCGCCGCCGCCGCCGACGATTAGCTCGAGGGTAGGCGACTTCAGGCCGGGCTTGGCGCAGCGGCACAGCTGCTTGCCCAGAAGACGCTGCTGCCAGGCTTTGGCCGAGGCGTTCGGTGAACCGTTGTTAGTACTGGTCTTGCCGTTGAGATCCATCAGTTGTTGTTGCTGTTTGTTATTTCTATTCGCGCAATCATTGACGTTGTTGGTGGTGGTCGTCGTTGCGACGTTGGGTGGTACCGCCGAGCAGGCGGCCATGGCGACGCTCCGCGTGCGACTGACGACGACGACGACGACGCCGAAGTTATACATTATAACCCATGGTGGAAGGGCAATGCCGGCAACCCCCTTTTCCAGCCGCCGTCACCGCTACTACCACTGCGCTTCTGTAAGTATTATTATTATCATACAGCTACAGCTTCTGTCTATACTGTACAGCGTTGCATGTGGTGCGAGGCACTTGCGCCGATACGTCTGCGCCGTGTATACATGTATGCAGTTAGTTATATGCATATGCGGGTGGAAGTCACGGACACATGTTACGTATACATGTGCAGTTTCTTCTCTCTCTCTCTCTCTCGCAGCGCATACTATATGCATCGCACATACTCCACATGACGCGGGCACCGAGACTCGACGAGGCAAGAATATCTCTTATATACGCGTTATACGTGTATGCGAGCCATGTAGAAAATTCCATTTGAAATTCGCCGCTTATAAAATATACAAATGTTGTATGGCAATTACGCCGATATAGATAGCGAGGAATGCGGCAGCCCCGCGAGATGCCATCATTAGCTCGATCGTTCGAGCGCGTTTACGTGTATACTTTTAAGAGCTTGTAGTCGGGAGCGCGCGCGAATGTACGTATATTTGTATATTATTATAACGTGTTTACTTTGCCGGATAACTCGTGCTCAGTGGATCGGATGATTGCGGCCCCCGACCATCTGAATATATGTTAAAAGTTACGAGGCTGCACGTATATCTACAGATTTTTTTTTTTCATCGCTTATACTCCCCCCCTTGCGTGTAACGAAGTTGCAGTCACTCAACGAAAGAAGAATCGACAGTTAGAAAAGCCAATTGTGAGCAATTACTGTAGGAGCGAAAAAAATTAAAGGAGTCATTAAGTCTCTCGAACTGCGAGATCTTTTGTTACGGCCCATTGTGTTGCACGCGCAGCCCTGAAAAACATTGTAATTTTTTAATGAATATGCATAACGAAATAATATGCAGAATAGATCCCTTTTCATTTGAAGATTCTCACGCGGCGTATGGTGTATAGTGTATACCGATGCCCCTGTGCGCTGCGCGTCGTGTATACCGCGCGCGCGCGGGGCAGGCGCAGACAAAGGGAAGTGCTATTAGCGCATCTTTCGGGAAACAAAGAACAGCTCCGCGCGCGCATGTGCTTATGCACTTCAAAGGTGTCTGCTGCTGCGAGCTAGCTAGCTGCGAGCTAGCTAGCTGCTATACTACTACCTAGAGAAAACGGAGAAACGAGAATGTGTCTCAGTAACCCTTTCCACGATGTAGCCTAGCTCTCTTACTTATATAGCATATAGCTATAGTGGAGCTTCGAGAGATGAAAAAGAAAAACACCGACGTGCGCCGTGTTTCTCGTATAATTGAGTCGTATAAATCGCAGCTCGAATGCGCAGGATGGGCAATTGTCAAAGACAAAATTACATTGTCTTTTTTTCTCTCTCTCTCTGTCTGTCTCTCGTGGCATTGAGAAGAGCTTTGATGTATGTGGAGTGATTGTGTATCGCAGTCAGCTGTTTCGATCGTTTTGTTTAGTAAAAAATAGTCGGGATTTTCATCGTATTTTTCTTTATTCGTAAATGAACCTTCTTTTACACTGAGAAATTTTTTATAGCAATTGTGTTTAACGAATTATGTTTAAAAAAGACAAAATAGATATTGACGTAGACCTAATTCAGTCGAAGTAAGAGCTATTACAGATAATTCCAAGCAATCAACTCAATTTTAAATTTAATCATTACAGTGGCAAAAGATTATTTCCGTTTAAAAAAAAATGATTACAACGGATAAGAAGCTTACTTTTAAAAGTAGATATTCAGCTCTACGCAATATCTTGAAGAGAGGCCTAGAAAAAATAGCATCCCCTAAAAAAGCCATTAAAAAATACAGGTATTTGCTGGTAAACTCTAGAAAGGCTTAGAAGTCAGTCTTGCTGCTGGGTCAGTGCCTTCGTCTTTTTTATTGCAGTAAAATATACCTTACGCATACAGAGACCAATAATGTAAATAATATAAAGCACACACATTATTAAAGTCGATTTTCACCGCCCGATGATGGACGATTACGTGTAGTCCTGCAATTGGTGACCTATAATACAGATAATTATATAAGTAAGAACGCAATGCAATGTATACTATAAAATTTATTATATGTCTTGTGAAACTAATCTATGGGACAGTACGCTTCCGGTATTAAAGGCAACTCGTTGTAGTTTTAAATGTGGTGCATAATTAAGATGTCAAGTCGAGGAATTTGTTTCATATATGTAGTATAAAGCGTTATTGCTGAATTTTTTCTTCCGATTGCTTTAAGTTGTTTTAAGTTGAGCGGTATGCGTTTAAGCAGCGACTAATGACCGAAAATGAATTTGGTTTTCTCTGCATCGTCCCTTTATCCTAGTCACGTTTTCTTTTATTGGCTTTTTTATTTAAATTCAAGTTTGAGAATCTAATTATTAATCGTAGGTAGTGGTATTCAGGGACGCTGCGGGAGTGTCCGTCATATTGCAGTGATACAGGCGCTTCGAGTTGAGCCTCGGATATCGCAACACATTTCCATGAAGTGCTCTCCGTTGGAATACTAGGTACTGGATGCAGAAGTCTTTGAGATTGTCGCATTTATACCCAAAATAGGAGCAAGGTGGTTTCTTACACATTTGCATAAAATCAATAACTCAATCTGCATGATTATGGCACTGCGTCTATACCTTTTATTATTTAACTATGGTAAACATTTGTAATTCTATAAATTAATGAGATGATGACTTGAAAAATACTGTTACTAATTTTTTTTGTTGGTATCTACAAGACACAACAAATTTTTGTTTCTTTATGGTTAAAATTTTAAATCGATTGAACATGTACAAAATTTTGTTATAGATAACCTAGGGAACGATGATAATAGTTGATAGTTGAATCGAGGGCCGGTAAAGTAGGAATCTAAATCACAAGTACCATGAGATTCTAATAAGCTAGCTGTAAAACGTAGCTATTACAGCATCACACACAATACCTAAAAAAATGTCATGTAATCTGTGAGTTTGATAAATATTTTTTTATAGATAACGTATAAATTAAGCTTTGATAATTTATTGATTTATTACGTACAGCGTTACGAAACCTGTGATTTAATAGATTTGCAACGTAGTCATAAGACCGTGTGGCCTAATGGATAAGGCGTCGGACTTCGGATCCGAAGATTGCAGGTTCGAGTCCTGTCACGGTCGAACAATCTTTTTGTCATTATTTGTATTAATTGACAATTTTGAGCAAACCTCACTAGTCTTTGATTTGTGTGACGTATTCAACTTGTTATGTGGATCATCACTCAATCGATTTTTATAACTTTAAAAATAGCAAAATTGGTTTTTTATAATAACTCTTCATAATACAGTTGATAAATATTTTTAACTTTAACGATAACAAGTTATATTTGTCAGCATAATATTCACTACAAGTGTAATATTAGTTAGTTTGAGTTAATTTTATCGCGATATTACTTTTAATTGTGATACTGCTTGTTAATCACATGAAACTTTGCTAATTGCAACATAGTTAAAACGTGTAATTTATAACTAATATACTAAAAATAGAACGTAATTTTAAAGAGAAAATTAATTCCAGTGGAATATTTAGTTTGATTTAATATTAACCATCAATTAATATGCATTATTTTGAAAATATTAATTTTTACATTTACATTTACAGTAATATTTTATAATGTTCAAAACGTTCAAAATAAAAATATGGTTATAGCGCGTCACTAAAGATTTAGTAAAAAAAATGCAAAAAAGAGTTTTCCTTCGAGCCGGATTTGAACCAGCGACCTATGGATTTCTATCTTTGAATCAACCAACTACAGTCCACCGCTCTACCAACTGAGCTATCGAAGGGATGTCGAGAAGTGAAATTTTACTCTACTTGAAGCAGATGCAAGTTTATTTCTAGCGTCTCTATGATCATTTTAATGATCAGTTTATTAAATAATAAGGCAACAATCATGAGTTCAACGAAAAAACTTCAAGTTATTGTAAGGTAAGTGTAAAGTATCATTCGTAATAATGACAATTTACCTAAAACCTCATATTAACGTTAAAATGATGCACAGTACATACTTGGATTATGAGTTTCCTTTCATTTCAGTACTTTAAATTATTTCAATTGTTACAAACTTTTTCAGTTACATATTCATTTTAATTATTAATACTAATATATGCAATTATTATTTTTTTGTTTTAAAAGTAATCTTGTTACAACGTTTATTGTCGTGTTAAAAATTAAAAATTTAATTTGCTCATCAATTTATTTAAATAATCAATTGTTAACAGTATTTTTTTTCACATTAAAATTGAATTTATATTTCTGTCGAAACATACCACTATGTAAAATTTTTAGTATTAGGATTAGAATGCTTTTATTTTTGCAAAAATTTTCGAAAGAACTCAAAATTATAACAATCTTCACCTTCTTTGTTTTGCATGATCCTTGCCATTCGCTCAGGACTTGATTTTTCAGAAGATGAATCATCAAGTTTCAGATTCTTCTTTGTAATACTATCCAGACTATGCGGGTTGAAAGCATGATCTTGGAAATTTCAAATTGTACCGTTGTTTTTGTTAGCATGTCTGGTTTCAGATTGATCCTTAACATAACTGTGATTTTCTTTATATTTAACTAAATGAATATTTCTATTTTTTAATGACATCAATTTCGTCAGTTGTTCATTACAGAGACGTTTTTCTATTTAGTCTCTTGTAGACAGTTTGATTCATGTTTAGTTAGAAAAATGAAAATATACTTAATGATTCACGCAAATATAATTTTGTATTGGAAATTGTAATAATATGTACGAATAATTATCATGTATCTCGATAATATTATACGATCTTTTGATCCATTAAAGATTTAAAAATTTAAATGTATACAAATGATTTGGGATCAGAGAATTTGATTTGAGGATTTATCACATCGAATGGGATCGTGGTGTGCCGATAACACTTATTCATCATTGACTGGCTCTGCAGTCTCCAATATTTTACTTTTAAACTGAATTCCTAAAAGCAGAGATATACAACTCCAATAACATATCCTATCATCCATTTATTCTAAGTAATATCTATTATTTCAAAACTGACATCTTTCGTTATTTAAGGATAGACCCGAGTTTTAATTGACACAACATTTTTCCGATACATAAAATTTAGTGGAAAAGTAGATAGTTAAACTGAACATAAACTGT
The DNA here is from genome assembly GCA_034770305.1 of Trichogramma dendrolimi. Classification (NCBI taxonomy): domain Eukaryota; kingdom Metazoa; phylum Arthropoda; class Insecta; order Hymenoptera; family Trichogrammatidae; genus Trichogramma; species Trichogramma dendrolimi. The sequence continues at coordinate 1,479,735 of JAPMIB010000038.1, read as the reverse complement.
TAAACAAAATTCAATTAGATAAAAATTATATAAATGGTAAATATCTTTGATATCTGCGTTCATGAATAATTTTAAAGACCCTGTTTTACGAATAAATTTATTTATTATTTCTCATGCTGTTGAAATTTTTTTCAACAGTTTACCACTGTACCAACTGAGCAATTCAAATTATTACCTACAGAGACAGTTCGATGCTTTTACACACTTTAAAAAGCCTCCAGTAATTCTAGAATGTTTTTACAATTGCGTGAGCGTAAAAGTTTTCCTAAATTGCGTGAAGTTGTAAAAATAAATGATACGGAGTCGAATTATTTAAAAAAATTCATCAGATTCCAAAATAATGGAGATTATAATATTAAACCGATTATAATACTTTTGAGAATTACATGAAAAGCGTACTTAAAGAAACCCTGTTATAAACTCATCAATATTATCTTAAAGGTTTTCTTAGAATGACGTAAACCGTAAAATGAAGCAATTTACTTTTATTATACACGAGGGCCTAAGTAGAGCAAGAAACAGTTAATGGAACTTTTTAATAATTCGATCAATGTCAATTTCTTATGACTCCGCTTTTATCATAAGTTTTCAAAGAGATTAAAGTTGAAATCTCATAAAGTAAAGATATTTTTATAGGGAATCGATATTTTTATTAACTAATAAATTTTGGACGCACGTGTGCATTTTGATGTTCGACAGTTGTTATATTTGCTACAAGTGCTGCTTCTTTTTCAATATCATCTCAAATTATAATCTCGCTGGTTCTACAAAACACGTTTGAGGCCATCAGTTTTTTATTTATAAAAGAAGAAAATAAGAGGCATCAGCTGCAGTAGCAGTTTTGAAAATTTTAACTATTGAAATTTATAATTTCACCGTTTACATTATCGTTTAGAAAGCATATCACAATCGAACAATCGAAATATCATTGCGCGAATCAATAATTAATTCAGTATCAACTTGTCCCTAGCTATTTCGGGCACCAAAAGTACACAAATCCATAAAATCCCAGTAATAGATCGGAAAATATGTTTGTTTTGCACTTATATTCAATATAATATCGAGAAAAAGCTCGATCGAACACGAGTGTAAATAGAGCCATAGAACCTCACATTAAAGCTTATTAGGACGAGGACGGAAATTGCGGGATTGACCCCGTAATACCCCCAGCGATAGAGAAAAAAATGTCAAATATTCTCGTGTAGTCGTGCGCGGCGGCCCCCGACTTTTCTCTCTCTCTCTCTATCTATCTTTCTATATTTATGGCCTGGCGCACTCGAGAGGGGGCGAGAACCAAAGCGTATCTAGCGTATACATAATAGCGAGCGCAGCGAGAGAGACCGGGGGAAAATGCAGGTGAAAAATATATACATGCAGACCGAAAGTGTCACACGCGCGCGTATAGTGGAGCACGAGAGCGGGAAATATTATACATATTTCGAGAGAGAAGCATATGTGGCGCGCGAAAAACTGGCACTATTCATCGAAGGTTGTGCGCCGCGCTGCTGCTGCAATTTTCAATTTGTCAAGCTTATACAATGGGGGCTTGTGCGTGGGTGTCTGCTCAGCGATTCTTTTCTCTCTCCCTCTCTCTATTTTTTTTGTACGCGTTTCATCCCGATCGCGTCACGAGACGTACGCGTGTCAGTACGCGAATTTTCGAATAAAAATAGGCGCCCCGCGGTGTGAAAAATTAAACGAGAAACAATAAGAATTTTTGCGCTAGGTTCATCGCACTCCAATTCGAGAGAGATCCCTTCAACAGGCGTATTATGCGTCACTCGTTTCAAGCTCGTGGAAAAAAAAAATTATAAATACGCGAGTGCAAAAATACGAGGAAGGAAAAGAGTGTGTCATTCGACTCTGGCGCGTATGTACCTATATAAACGTCGCTTCGCGCGAGAATTATGCAAATAAAATAACATCTTATACAGTAGCAGCTATGCAGTGGTAGCGGCGGCGAAGCATCGCTGCGCGACATAACACTGCACGTGTACGCGCGGGGCTTCTCCGCCGGCCGGGGATTTTAGTCCGATGTGCAGCGCGCATATATATTATATACGAGCTCGTCGCGCGATGATAAATCCCCTTATACATAGACATTTATTTTCCGTGTACTCCTTTTTTTTATCTATTTTTTTTTTTTTTTTACAAATAGCGCGCCACGATACTCGACTCTAGGCTCGAGCGAAGCCTAAAAATTTCTCAGAAGTTTGCACGCCTATAATGGTATATAAGAAAAAAAGGGCAAAGAATGTATGTTCCACGCGTTGCCCTCTGTCTCCACTTTTCTGCGCTGCACATCTGGTTTCGCGCGCGATCTGGATTCGGCAAATTTTGCGCTGCGCTGCAATAGCTCGTCGTCGTCGTCGTCGTCGTCGTCTTGGGAGTCGTCGTTGCGCTACATATACGACGATCTATATAGAACGACGACCGAGCTTCACACGTGTTGCAGCAGCCTCTATTTTCGCTCTCATGCCTGCCTGCCGAATCAAAAGTACATAATGCACGCGGGGGTCAGAGTCCCAATTAGGTTTGACGTCGTCGTGTGCATTCTGTCCTCGTTGGTTTCCTGGAAGCGGTTGAAAATCAATTGAATTAATGATGCGAGGCGGCGGCGGCGCGTTACATATGCAGCAGCAACAGCGCACATACACAGTTCTTTTTCTCTATACAGCACGGCGCGCGGCCGTTCGAGTTACACTACGGCGCTAAGCGATTTGACACATTTTTCAGCCATTGTACTTGGACGACGACGACGACGACGACGACGACGACGCGTTATCGAACCGATCGGTTCTCTCGGGGTCCCCCCGCGGCTTTTATATATTTGCCTCGGCGCTGCGCGATAAGAAGAATTTACGCTCGTTACGACGCGCGTCGTCGTCGTCTAATTATTATCGAATCGATGTGTACATTTCGGATTTATTAGTGCTGTCTATAACTCGGCCTGTTAACAGCTACTGCTGCTGCTGCTTACTTGTCGAGACAGAGACTGTAAACAAAAGAGAGAATCATGCGAAGCGATACATTGACCCTAACCCAGAACGATATAAATCATACATTAGCCAGGGTAATGGTCCATTTCTCTCTCTTTCTCTCTCTCTCATCTAGCCCAAGAGTTCATCAATCCGCAATTTGAGCTCAGCGTATGTATATATGTATAATCGGGCCGCAAGCTCGACGGAGTTCACCTCCCCCGCCCACGCAGCGCAACCCGCACACACGACTCACGCACACAGCTATATAAGCCACACGTATATATTAGGTGGGTAGGTAGGGAACATAATAAGCCCGCAGAGAGAGAGAGAGAGAGAGAGCTTGCGAGCTTATCATTACGCTCGACGAAGCTCGATAGTCGCGGGCGTATTATGTACGTACTTTGTAGGATAGATAGATGTATAAAAGCTCGCAAGCTCATCATCGTCGTCGTCATCGTCATCATCGTTGTTGCATTGTCGCGCGTATCTATTATCAGCTCGTCGCGGTCATTATATATCTCGCCGCGGATCGTCATCGTTGTTACACGTCGTCGTCGTTGCACATCCACGCGCTATAATACAGAGCTGCATATAGCATACATATAATCGCCAAAGCTCTCGGCTATATAATACATAGAGATATATAGCGGCTCATCGTCGTCGACGGATCACATATATATATATCGCAGTATGGCGCGCAGACGCAGTAGCTGCCTGTACAGTTGAACTGCACACACGACGACGACGACGACGAGCCGATATGTAGCGTAAGTCGGCGCGCGAATACGTATAGGGATATACGCCAGAGTGCGAGAGAGAGAGAGAGAGAGAGAGCTATATGTAGAGAGGAGCTCCGCGAAGGCGGTAGCGGAGCTAGGCTAGGCTAGCAGCTAGCAGCATTTTCGCTCGCTCGCTCCGAGCGGCTACCAGCACTACCGCTGCAGTCTGGCGTCGCTGGTCGACGACGTTGCCCGAATACATTACCGCTACCGCTACTGTTGCTGTATGCCGTGTACCGCTATAGTAGATTGTATAAAATTGTGTTTGTGCGCGCGCGTGTGTGTCGACCGTGTGTGTGTGTGTGCGCGCGCGTGTGTGTTGAAAGCTGCACGCGGCCCAGTTGCGCCTCGCGAATTATCAAAAGTGTGCGCGCTGCCCCGCGCGCGCGTGTGTGTGTGTGTGATCTTTTTCAAGCTCTCGTCTCGTTCTCTCTTCTCGTCGTCGTCGTACCCCCCAAAAGAGTTGAGTCGGGGACTACTTATACTATGTATCATACCGAGTCGACGAATAGCACACATATTCGTGAAACGCTGCACGCAACCCAATAACCCCATCTCGCGACTGTCGCTGCTGCTGCTGCTGCTGCTGCTAAAGTGTAGTGTGTTAGTGAGCAAGAGTGTGCGATATATAATAATGTGATGTCAGTGCGTGTGCTGTGTTGTTGAATGAAAAAAATGCGTGCCGTTGTCGGTGCGATACAGTAATCGACGCTCGATCGGTTGTCATGATCGACAATTAATTGGGAAACATATATAATACGTATAAGAGCCCCACCTCTTTCTCTCTCGTCGCTCACACTCTCTTACGTGCATCCATCCATCAAAAAAAAAAAAAAAGAGAGAGAAATAACAACGAGTGACGAAGAAGAGAGCAATGAAAAGTCGGCCGTGCGACAAGTGCGCGGCGATCCTGTGCAGCAGCGGTGCTGGCGACGAGCAGGATCAAGAGGACGACGAGGACGATCAGAGACAACGTCTCCCCTTGTGCACGATGTGATATTCAGTGGCATTTAAGCTCATCGTGTCCGACATCGCTGCTGCAGCTGCCATTTAGTGTAGCGCAAGCACACTTACACATAGGTTCAGCCTGCGAGCGAACCGCAGCTTGCATCATTTAAATATCTCCAGTGAATGTGATACATTGAGACAAAAGGAAGTGTGCAAGCAAGAGAGAGAGAGAGAGCATCAGCCGGGCGTCATCATCGCGTTGGCGGCACCCAATGGATATCTTTGCGGAGAGGCCAAGCGCCGAGGCTAAGACAAAGGTATCGTCAACAAAGCTCGAGCTGCGACCTTACGAACGGGGCAGCCTATAAACGCAGAGAAGGATTTGATTTTTTAAAAGGCAGGTTGTGTAATGATGAACGAATGCTTGCGCGCGGCCGTCGCTGCCGTGGGTTCTCCGCCCTGTACAGCGAGAGCTTCGCGCGTCGACAAAAGGGGGGTGCGCTACGCTACGCAGTAGTCGTGGTGAAATTTTCCGCCCGCGTCACGTAGACCGCGCGCGTATCGAAAAAATAAAATGATAATAACGATGAAAAAAAAAAAAAAACAGACAGGGGTAGGAAGCTCGCGAAAGCTCTCTATCGGGCTCGGGGCTCGATCGTTTTTGGTATGTTCTGCTGCTTCTGCTGGTGGTATATTATGTATAAACGCGCTGCTGCGAGTGTGTATGCTGCTGCTGCTGCTGGACGATCGATGGCGTCCTTCGCGCCCCTGCCGCTCGCGAGCGCAAACCAACGTTGGTAGCGGAGTATAGAGAGTGGCAGTATAGAGAAACAGAGTGAGAGAGAGATCGATCGGCCCGCGACCAACTTGGCTTTTGTCGTCCCCTCTCGGCTCTATGCATATACACGCGCGCGTACGTGTGCCATATATATATATGTATATTTAAAAGCTCTATGTGCCAGGCTCCACACACTTTATGACGTACGCGTATTATTACGTGTGTGTGCGTTTCGTTATATATTCACGCGTGTGTTGTATGCCATATATGAAAAAAGGCCTGCGGGAAAACGCGCGCGGCGCGCGCGTGGCCAGGCTATCTGTCTCTATCTACCTACGCGTGTGCGATGAACTTTTGCCTCGACAGCAGAGCGAGGGTGCAGGCTAACTCTTTTTTTGCCTCGTTCCTCTGTTATACTCCGAGCTTTGCTTTTAGCGCAAAAAAAAAGTAAATTACCGCGAGGGACGGTGAAATGTGATTACGCGAGCGAGCGAGCGAGCTGCCCCCCGTACATATACGCGCACCACCTTTTATTCCATTGGATACGTATACGTGCAGTTCTCCATTCTCCGAGAGAGAGGTATTATTGACGAATATATATACGGGTAAGCGCGCGTCACGAGACTGTACGTATTATAGACAGTGTGTACTCGACGCGAGGTCTGGAATTTTTTTTTTGTGGCTTTCTGCTCGTAGCAGCGCAGCGCAGAGTAGCAGCTTTTCAGCTCACGCGGAGCTTACCCATTACGTATATGTGTTTTATACGCGTTGATGGGCTTGAAAACAGCTGTGTTTACCCAGCGATGTACGCAACGTCGTTGACGATAAGGCGAGAGTACGAGACGATTCGAGCTCGATTCATTCGGTATCGTTGTTACTTTTATTTACAAAAATTGCGAGTACAATGAAGCATCTTACGAATCGCCCTGAGCAGAATTCAGTTGAATATAGCACATCGCAAGAGGCTATATGAAAATTATTATCTCGATTCTCGCGAACGTCGCGCAACTCTCAACTTGTTTCTCTCGATTGAACGTCTCGCTCGCATCGCACCGCGCACCTACACACAGCGCAAAAACTTTGTGCCGAAAAGAAACTCTCATTTCTCTCTACGATACGCGCAAGTCGGATGAAAGTGAATGCGAGGCGAGGAGCTCGCAAGCTCGGCCAGCAGCAGACAGCGGAGAGAAAGCTGTGTGCGCGAGATACATCGCGTGATAAGTTCTTAGCCATGAAAGCTCAAGCTCACCTGCACACAGACACATACAGACATAAAAGTGCAAGAAATGAAATAAAGTTGCTGCCGCTGCTGCTGCTCGGCTACATCTTCTCTTGTGCAGCATATATATATATAGATATAACTTAGCCTCTCACGTGGGCTCGGCGTGCAACTATACAGATATAGCCGCGTGCACTTGCCAGTTGGCTTGGCGCCGTGAAAAAGACACCAGAGACATAGAGCAGCCGAGCCGAACCGAGCGAGAAAGAGAGAGAGAGACGGATATAGAGAAAATGGAGCCCATGCGCTTGCGCCGATGCCGGGCTTGTCCGCCGCCGCCGTCGTAGCTTTTTGCACACACACACACCGATACCACACCGTGCACCATTGTGCAGCATGCACGCATATAAGGCAAAGCTCGCGTGTATGTGCCAGCAATAGCACACGCGTATTTAATTCGGAGCGGCAGCGGCGGTGGCGGCGCGCGCACCGCACCGCACCACGAGCCGGTCGATACTCGTGCATATACAGTCACGCACGCACACACGTATACACATAGAGAGAGAGAGAGAGAGAGAGGGACGAAAAGCGGAGTATATACCTGGCACCCTTTTGCGCTGCTGCTGCTGCTGCTGCTGCTTGGGGGTGGCCCGGCTAGCCTCTGTCTGTTTCTCTCTCGCTTGCACATTCATGCCGCTCGCATAGCTACTGCTGCTGCTGCTGCTGTACACTCCTTTTGGCGAATGAGGCGCGCATATATACCCTTACACACATACAGACGTATATCATATATTATATACATTGTCAGTTGTATATGTATCTCGAGAACTGTACGGCGCGAGGCTCCTACTATACGCGATATTATACATTTTATATCAAATACATATTGTACACGATCCGAGTATTGTCTACGTGACATAATAATATAATATACAACATCGCGAGCATCTCGTATATATGTGTTTGTTGTACAATATACACGTGAACATCGAGGCTCGTTTCTCTTCTGCTGCTGCTGCAGGTGTCGATGACATACACGATGGTATACGTGTGTTCGTAAGCAGTGGGTGTGTTACGCGACGCGACTTGTAATAATGTAAACTCGTGCGCCTCCTACTCCTTTATTAATTTTTTTTTTTTCATCGGGCGCGTGCCGTCCTTATCTCATCGTGTGCTCGCGAGAGCTAAGTCACTCGATAAATATGCATATCGGTAGTGTGTTTGTGTGTGTGTGTGTGTGTGTGTGTGAGTGCATATAGGTGTACGCTCGAAACGTGCTACGCATCGGATGTTGACGCTTCGACTTTATCTCTACTTTTTTTTTTCCTCGGCATTACCTATCGACGACGGATATTTCGCCGATCCGGCGAAGGTCGGAAAATGGAAAAACCACGCGCGCGCGTGCAACTATTTTTGCCGGATATTACACGTGAAAAGGAAAAAGAGCGCAAATCTCTTTTCGTCTCTCGAATGCGTGTCGAAAGCCCCCCCCCCCCCAAATCTATTTACGACGTGGCGCGCGAAAGGTGTAAATCAATCGTCGTTACACATCGTAAAATATCGTCGAAAGCTGCACTTTATGCGAACGTGCTTATAGCAATGAGCAGCGGTGTAACAGCCGCGCGTGCAAATACATCGCTGTAAATATATGCGCGGGCACGAGAGCTTATTTCTCTATGCGATGTATAAAGGAGTATAAAATTAGCTCCGCAACTCGATTCCCGTGTCGAGCGTACTGCACAATACAATCGAACCGATATTATATCAAGCGCGAGAGGCACAAACGACGAAACAATAATAACGAACAGGCGAGGAATTCGCGGCTATAATGAACGCATATTTATGAGGTATTATACGCAGGTTCATCGCGAATTTCTGTGTAATATATTCCCTCCTTCCTCCCCCCCCCCCCCCCCTGACACAATCGCTATGTGCATTATCGGGATCCCCTGACAATAATTCGTTGAAATACAAAAGTGCGCAATTTTTGTCTTCACTAGTAAAAAAAGGTCTATGACTCGAGCGTAGGATATGGTGCATCATCGCGAGGTGCAAAGGCAGCAGTAGCCGTCCGCTCTCTCTCTCTCTCTCTGTACAGGCTAAATTCGCAAAGGCAATATAATGCGCACTCGTTTTCTTTTATATAGACAATTTTCGCCTGCAAACGACCCGTACCTGTACTATATGCATTTCGTCGTGTACACAGGCAAGTTGAGTGTATATGTACAGATATATATCCTATTTGCATCGCTAGAGGTATAAATGATCAAAGGGTAAGATATCGATTGTTGCACACAGGCCAAGCTCATCTCTCTCTCTCTCTGTCGACAGCGACAAAAAGGCCTCTCTCTGTATATCTATCTCTGTGTACAGTAGCTCATAATACTCTAACGAATGTACATAGAGCTTTGGACATAGACAGAGAGAGAGAGAGAGAGAGAGAGACGAAAATTTACGTGTAACAGAAAAGTGAATTACGAGCTCGACGGCTAGTTTATTACGAGCTTTAATTTATAGACGATACTTGGGTAAACTGATACGCGGCGCGGCTCTCCCCCACCGTCGCGCGGGTCAATCGCTCGTTGCGTTTTCATCGAGTAAAAGGAGAAAAAAATCGCGTCGCTCGCATTGTCAAACGGAACGAGGCGTGATTAATTCAAAGTAATTCAATACCGAGTCGGTCGAGTGTGCTTTATTAGACGTTTATTGAAAAAGACTTTCCTGAGATGGAGATGTACAGAAAGATTGTTACATTATAAAATTATATTATTATCGTTATTACGACTATTATATATTTACACGACGCCTGCTTAAAGGCAGCTCTCTCACCACTATTTATACTGCTTTCGTATCTAATGGCTGAAATATCGCTTCCTTTTTTTTTGTTGTTGCAGATACTGACGGCGTCTGACGAGCTCAGAATGAGTTCCTGCGGGGTGTACATGTCTCAGCTGCGAGCCATGCTCGTTAGGAATCTGCTGCTCAAGAAGCGAGAAAAAAGAAAAACGATCGTGGTACGTATATATCACATAAATCCATCCATCCATCCGTTATATTATAAATTGATGCTGTTGCTGCTGCACAATATCGTCAATTTTCTCCCACGTTTATAACCTTTACTCTCTCTCTCTCTCTCTCTCGCTCTCGCGATATTTTTGCTGTAATTGTGTGCGAGAAAGTAAGTGTAGCCTTGAGATATAGCAAAAAAAAAAAAAGGAAAAAGAAAACGAAACGAACGAGAATCGCAAGGTATACGTTTCATTAGACACGCGCGCGCTTGGCAGTAGTAGTGGTACAGTCACGCGATGCGCCTTTTTCCCTTTTTTTTTTCTTTTGCTACCCACACACAAACACACACGTACACACGTACACGTGTAAACGGCTCTCCGTCTCTCTGTCACCGGGTGCTCTTGCACTCGACCAGATAGCGTCCCAATATACACATTTGAAAAATCGATTCTCAACTCTCTGTGTATTTCGAAATTGTTTCGCGCAGTAAACTATGACTACTCGCACACACACACACATGCAGAGGACATGTAATAGATGATGCCACGAGCTGGCAAGCCCCTATACACATGCACACACACACGCACGCATCAACGTGCTGGTTTGTTTTTTTTTCTCTTTCTCTATTTCCTCTTCTCTGCGCGTAAAATCGCGTGCGTGCCAATTAGGCCAAGGACTACATTCGAGGCACGACACTTTTCAATGGGACGTCGAAGCGGTGGCTGCGTTGGTGGCCGAAGCTTTCTTCTTGCTAGCCGGCGTCGTCGTAGTTTGCGACGACGACTTGGACGATGTCTTCGTTGGGTTGCTGTTGCATCCAGAAGAGGAAGTAGCCCCGGCCGCAGCAGCAGTGGTAGCATTGCGAGCCGCTGCCGGACCGGCTGGCTCTTTACCTCGGAATATGGCCGGGTCGAGGAGATTCGTCGGGCCGTCGTTCCACAGGCTCGTCTCCGTCGTGACGGACTGACTCGCGGGCGCCACTTCCGGCAGCAGATGAGGCCCGATCAGCAGATAAACCTGCAAACTCGTGTACGATCGATCGGTACGGATCGGTAATCGTCACACACACAACACTTACCTGCTCGAGCCAGGTGGGCAGCTGTAGGCCGGCGGCGCAGATCTGCCACTGGGGCAGCCCGAGGTGCACCAGCATCATGCGAAAGTACCGGCAGAAGCTGTCGGCCAGTCGGTACCAGCGCCTGGTCACGCTGGAATCACCACCGCCCCGATACAGCCAGACCGAGGGCTCGTCCTGGTCCGGCTGCAGCTGATAGGCCAGTAAAACCCTGCAGTCCTGACCGCACTCGGCGAGTTCAAACAGTTTGCAGCGCGAGCCACCGAAAAGCTCGGCTCGACCAAGGGCGGACAGCTCTTTTGTGGTTTTCCGACTTGCTGCTGCTGCTGACGATGCTTCCCGACGACGAGCTCGCTTCGGCGCTGGAATCGCCGCCGCTTCCACTGCTACTCTCGGCATGTTGTTGCTGCTCCTTGCTGATCGGTATACCCGTGTGGCGCTTCAGACTCGCCAGATCCTTGATCTCCATCCGGCCGATGGGAAACTCCTCGCCGGCGATCTCCAGGCTCCAGGTGAGCAGGAAGCCGTCCGTCGACGTGTAAAAGTTCCTCAGGTCCTCGGTCAGCAGGCAGCAGTGCTTCTGCTCCCAGCTCGACAGGGTCAATCGGTCGCAGGCGCCGCGTCGCTCCAGCTGGACGTTCTTCACGCACGGATTGGCCTCGAGCAGCTTGGTCACGCCCAGCGTGAGATTCTCGTAGAACGAGTCCTCGCTCACCACGTCCACGAAGAACGACATGGCGATTTTTGTTTGCGCGATGCGATTGATCGATCGGTGTATTGAAAAAAATGAAGTTAAAAAAAATTTCGACAGGGAGCGGATTGTGGTTTTCGCGGCTGTTATTACTACTGTGCGCGCGGGCGCGTTGCAAGCTCTGTATACGTACGATGGATTTGTTTGCCTCCGCCAAAGCACAGAGCAATACATAAAGTTTGCTCGGGCAGCCATGGTAACCGCGGCTCTCTGCGTTGTTGGGGCGCTTTTCTATAGACACGCTATCGCACACACACACACACACACAGACAAACATTTGTATCGCACACGATGAATCGAACGAAAAGCACGAGGATGGAAAGAGAGAAAAAAAGAGAGAGTAGATGGTATTTTTATTAACTTGTTCCACGAGCTAGAATGAAAAAGCTCCGAATGCCCGAATAGATACAGCACAATCGCCCTGAAATGAAAAAAAAAAAAAAAATTAATGATTTCTCGTCTCTGTTCCGCAGGAAATTTTCTTGCCACTGTACATCCTCGGCATACTGATCGTGGTGAAAGTTTTGATACCGAATCCAAATTACCCCGCCATCGTCGCCCAGAGGCAGGAGGGCGACATCTTCGAGTTCTTCAATGGTTACAAGAATAACACCATTGCCGTTGTGCCGAATACAACAGAGACCCTTGTGAGTGTCACGTCGCGATGCGAGACTATACATTATAGAGCCAAAAAATTTTATAACTCGTTATGACTCTCTTGGCGTTTCTGTTTTTTTTTTGTTCGCAGACTTTTTTAAACAATATGAACGTGTTGTGGATGTCCATGTGGGATCGTCCAGCTAGGTATAATTTGAACTTCATCGTATTCGATACGAAGGACGAGCTGCAGGCCGCCTACTGGAAGGAGCCCTACAGCATACCCCTCGCAGTGATATTCGAGGATCCGAAGCCAATTTCTAGTAATTTATTGTGAGTCCTCTTTGAATTTCTATAATCACAAAAAACGAAAACAAAAGAAAATTGTAACGCAATGCTGCCACCCCAACGCGCGCAGATACGAGATACGAACGAATCCCGTGTACACGGCGCCACCCTCGCCCACCGAGATGTACTCCTCGGGCGTCACCTGTCGCAAGGAGACCAACTGGATGGGCGGCATGCTGTCCATCGAGACGGGCGGCTCCTGTCCCGTCAACAATTACTTCCTCTCGGGCTTCATGGCGCTCCAACTCATGATGGACTTCACCAAGATCCGCCTCGACACGGGCATCAGCGAGATCATGATACCCGACATCAGGCTCGAGATATTCCCGAAGGAGGCCTTCACCGCCGACTGGATGCTCGCCTTCAGGGTCGTGATTCCGCTCTACATGGTGATCGCCCTCTCCCAGTTCATCACGTATCTGCTGATATTGATCGTGGGCGAGAAGGAGAAGAAGATCAAGGAGGGCATGACAATAATGGGCCTGAAGGATTCGGTCTTCTGGTGAGAGCTTTGTATCTTTATAGCAACTCAAAATCAATGAATTTATTTATCAATTGGCTCTTGTCGTTTTCCACAGGCTGTCTTGGTTCATCATTTACGCCATCTTCGTGCTGATCCTGTCGGCGGTGGCAGTGGTACTGCTGTTCACTCTGCAGATGTTCCAGCACACTCACTTCCTACCGATATTCCTGCTGGTCGTGCTCTACAGCTTCTCCGTGATCATGTTCGCCTTCATGATCACGCCCTTCTTCGACAAATCACAGGTCAGCCAAACGCAACCACCTCGCTAACATATATATATTAAAATCATCGTTCGTTTCCTCAACGATATACTTTTGTTCCACAGACGGCCGGCGTACTGGGCAATTTCGCGGTGACGATACTCAGCCTGATGTACTTCATACAAGTGTTCGTGGACGACTCGAGCTCGGTGTCCTTCTGGCTGGTCTCGCTGCTCAGCCCGACGGGCGTCGCCCTGGCCATGGACAAGGCGCTGGTGCTCGATCTCCAGGGCGAGGGAGTGAACTTCGACAATCTGTGGTCGGGCCGGGTATACCGTTCGGCGGTAGCCTCGTCATGATGACCCTCGACATATTCCTCTACGCGTTGCTGGCCTACTACCTGGACTCGGTGTTGCCTTGTAAGCCTCGCAAAAATTATTTACGCAGTGATCGTTATTTAGAAATTGCGATTGTTTACAGCGGAATACGGCGTCAAACGTCCGCCCTGGTTCTGCTTCATGCCGAGATTCTGGTGCAAAAAGTCCAAAGCTCCAAGAGTAAGTCGCATCTCTCGATATATCCCGTAGGACGACTTGAAATTTGTAACACGATTATTCTCGATCTCCGCAGGCCGCCACGGTGAACGGTGAATCGAATTCCTTCATACCGGGCGAGGAGACGAATCGCGACGTCGAGCCGGTGGTGCGCGAGATGAAGGGCCGCGAAGCGATACGCATCGTCGACCTCTACAAGTCCTACAGCAAGTGTCGCCGTGCCGAGGTCAAGGCCGTCAACGGCATCAATCTCACCATCTACGAGGGCCAGATCACGGCGATTCTCGGCCACAACGGCGCCGGCAAGACGACCCTGTTCAACATACTCACCGGTCTCACCGCCCCCACCACGGGCACCGCCCTCATCTTCGGCTACGACGTGCGCGACTCCAACGACATGCGCACCATACGCAGCATGACGGGCGTCTGTCCGCAGCACGACATACTGTTCGATCTGCTGACGCCCCGCGAGCATCTCGAGTTCTTCGCGGCGGTACGCGGCATAGCCCGCAATCAGATCGAGCACGAGGTGAAGAAGACCCTGAAGGACATCGACCTGACGGAGAAGGCCGACACCTTCGCCAAGTACCTGAGCGGCGGCCAGAAGCGCAAGCTGTCGGTGGGCATCGCCATAATCGGCGACCCGAAGATCATCATCCTGGACGAGCCCACCGCCGGCGTGGATCCGTACTCGCGTCGGCAGATGTGGTCCTTTCTGCAGTCGCGCAGACACGGCAAGGTCATACTGCTGACGACGCACTTCATGGACGAGGCCGACATACTCGCGGATCGCAAGGCGGTCATCAGCAAGGGCAAGCTGCGCTGCTGCGGCAGCTCGCTCTTCCTCAAGAACAAGTTCGGCATCGGCTATCATCTCACGTGAGTTTATATAATATACAACGCGCGATGAAGTTTTATCGCCGAGCCGCGGTAAATGATCGCCTATGATCATTTCATTTTATAGGCTGGTACTGGAGGGCAACGTGCGCGAGAACGCCATAGCGCGGCTGGTCTCGTCGCACGTCAACAAGTCCGAGAAGGCCCGTCGTCATGGCCGCGAGCTCAGCTTCATACTGCCGCACAACTCGGTGGACAATTTCGCGCCCCTGTTCTCGGCGATCGAGCACGAGATCAGAACCAAGTCGCTGCGCCTCGGCATCAGCAGCTACGGCGTGTCCATGACCACCCTCGAGGAGGTCTTTCTGCATCTGGAGAAGGACGAGGAGACCGACACCACCATGGACAATCTGTCCAAGAAGATGGTGCGCAATCGCGCGCTGAGCCGGTCGCTCTCCCTGCAGAGCAAGAGCACCTCGTATCAGAGCCTGCAGAACGAGGGCAACGTCGTGCAGAACGACAACGCGCTGAAGGGCACGAGCGACTGCCCGGACGGATCGTCGCAGGACAAGAATCCGCAGATTCTCGGCTTGGGCCTGGACCCGATCAAGATTCAGCCGCGCGTCTTTCAGACGTTCTACGCCATGCTGAAGCTGCGAGTGCTCAGGTTGATGAGGAGCATACAGCTGCTGTACTTCACGGTGGTCGCCCCGCTCACCCTCGTCTTTCTCGGCCTCTATCTCAACAGCATACAGACGGTCGAGGTGAAGATGCACAGCCTCGAGCTCAACGACGGTGAGTACTCTCGCTTATGCTTCCAGTTTATACCTCGCAGGAAATTACGACGTTGACAATTTTATCGATTCCACAGACAGCTACGGCGACGACACTCGGCTCATGTACGTCAACAGCTCGGGTCGCGACATCAGTCCGGTGGTGAATCAGGTCTCGAACATCGTCGGCCGAGTCGCGGAGTACAACGGAACCTTCGCGGAGCTGCTGAAACGCGCCCCCCACATGGCCGTGCTCAACTTCACCGATTACAATCTGTCGCGCATGAACTTCACCGTCATGTACAACGACACGATGCAGCACTCGCTGCCCATCGTGCTCAACGTCTTCACCAACGCCTTCTACGAGTGAGTATACGCGACCGACGACGACGATGATACATACAACGTTCAAATTTATATCTATCGACTCGATATCGATAATGTTTTCGTTTCAAAACAGATTGTTGAACCCGAGCAAGGTGAGCCCGATCCGAGTCAAGACCCATCCGTTCCAGCAGATGTCGCAGCCGCAGGAGTTCAACATCGGCATCGCCAGCTCGGCCCTGTTCATCGGCATGGATCTCGTGCTCGTGCCCATAACCCTCGCCGTCGACATGGTTTACGATCGCGAGGTATGGTTGTCGTAACAACGGCCACCGCCGCGTACTTTTCCCGAAAGCAGCTGACATTGTATCAATTCAATTTTTATCCAGATCAAGGCGAAGAATCAACTGCGAGTCAACGGGCTGTCGTTCACCATGTACTTCTTCACGTACTTCGTCGTGCTGATCGGCCTCATGTCGTTCATCTGCCTCGGCATACTCGGCATCATATTCCTGTTCGACGTGCCCTCGCTGCAGGAGGTGCCGGCCCTGCTCACCTTCGGCGGCCTCATCATGCTCTACTGTCCGGCCTCGATCATGTTCTCCACCTCGCTGGCCTACATGTTCGACAAGATGGACTCGGCCCAGAGCTTCCTGCCCAACATCGCCACCTTCATCGGCCTCATACCGTTTCTGCTCGTGGTGGCGCTCGACATGCTCGGCGTCGGCGGCGTCGCGGCCTTCACCCTCCACGTCATCTTCTCGCTCTGCAACACGATGTACGTGCCGTACGCCGCGTTGTACTACATCGATCGGGTGCACCTCATGTGCTCGATCAACGCGGCCTGCCATCACCTCACCATCTGGAGCTACATGACCACCGAGATCATCGTCATGGGCGTGGGCGTGGTGCTGCACTGTCCCGTGCTGTTTCTCGTTCTCCTCCTGCTCGACACCAAGAAGAACGGCGGCAACGTCAAGGACTTTTTCAAATACTTCATTGTGAGTTTAGACCTTGCTTATAAACGTTTATTTTGAGCCATGAGTGAACATTTTGTTGTTTTTTTTTCCTCTGCAGCGCAACGGCGGCTCCATCGGCGAGGAGATAATGGAGAACAACGACGTGGGCGATCACGAGGACGTTGACGTGAAAAACGAGAGACAGAAAGTGTTCAACATAATGAGTGCGTCGACGGTGCAAGAGCCGCCCGTTGTTTTGGTCCAGGTAAGCTTTCATCTGCCCTGTTAAAAAAAACATTACATTTTATAAGGAATTCATGTAAATTCAGACATTGAAATTAATGCGATCGATATTGAATTTTATTTGAGGTACTCGTATATGAAGTCTTCGATAATAATTAACGTATGTGTATACTGATTTATTTTTTTACATTAACGGTACCAAAAATTCATGAAAGTATGAGGTTACCTGCGACTACTTTTGTTTGCAAATGTATGCTATCATTAAAAAAAATGCACGAGCTGGATCTATTGGGTTAGTTGGGATTGTGTCGATGCATATCAACAAAGATCGAAAAAAATGTTCAAGCTGGGTTATCTTTAACGACGGCGTCATAAGACACGTGCAATAAGCGACCGAGACAAAGCATACTCGGTAAAAAATATTTTCTCAAAATTTATCAAGTTATTGCTTCAAATTCTGGAGCTGAAAACTCCATCTTGGGAACAAAAATAGTTTTTTTTAAGTGCGAAACGTTGTTAAATCCTAAAATAAAATCTGAACTGTCTTTGAACTACTTTAAAACATTTTTTTATTTTTTTAATATTCATGCGTACAAACAATATTCCCTTAAAGTTTAATGCTACAATAAATTATACATTTTTTGCGAATTATATACAACATTTAGAGGATCATCCGGTAAACTCATAACCTTTAGGTTCAATGTATTTAAATCGTCTTCTCTCGCTCGTGTCACAGCGTCTAAATTCAAGTCTAACGACTTTGGCATTGTTCACGCAGGCGCTCGATATAGTCCGGGAGCGGGCTACATTCCCGTAAGAAACTATAGGTGGTTGGATGAGGTGTTTTCGATGGATTTTGACCCACTGAACACAAATTCGGTAGTTAATTTTGGCTTCAAGGGTACCATATGGTTAAAACCCCATTTGTTTAAACAAATTACCAAAATGGTCGAATATGGATTTTTCTGTATCCTATGGCCGAAAGTATAGACTTTCGTGCGCAAAAACACGCACGAAAGTTCGACTTTTACGGACACTTTCAAATGTTTACATGTTTTGCTCTGCGCTTGCAGCGCACTCTTGCATCAATCTTATATATTTATACACGCATTTGATATGAAAATGAAAAAAATCAATGAATTTGTTTATTTTTCAAAAACAGTCAATCATTGTTTATCATTTATATTAATAACATACATGAATAAACTAGAATAATTATTGAAATTAAACATATACACTGCTCCCTACACATGAATTGATATTAAATACAATAAAATTAAAAATAAAAAACTTCATTTTAAACTCGAGATATATTTTTGATAGTTTGCATGTTGACCCAAGATTCTGAGAGCAGCGTTAATACTGTTCTGCGAAAGCAACAATTAGTGTATTGGGTTTATACTATTACACTATTAATTGTATTATTTTTTGAGCCCCGACCAGCAAAAACTCGGCTTCGCCTCGTTTTTGCAAATGTCGGGCTCACCTGTTCATTATTTCATTATCATTAATGGTAACTTTTACTCGTCAGCGTAGTCGGTGTCGTTTTGCAGACAGTGCAAATAAATAGATCGCACGCACATTAGATAATATATAATGGTCGCAAGAGGGCGCTGCAAGCGCATGACTCGAAAGTTTATAGCGCTACGCGACAGCAGAATTAAGTTGCATTTTGTCGTCTGATATATCATTGATAATCAATCTATTATTTTTTACTTTCGGCGGAGGATACAGAAAAATTGTATACATCACGTGGCACGAAATTCAACTTTCGTGCCATGTGATGTAATCTACTATTTAAACATCGTATTCGTGTTTTGCGGAAAATTTGAAAAGGAAAATGTCTCTTGTGATTTTTCTCTAAAATGCATATTTATCGAGTTATAAGCGATTGAAAATGAAAACACACGCTAATTTCGTGATTTTCGATGATTTTCGTGATCGCGTGTAATAACACGAAAAACAATATTTTCGATTTTGTCAGCACTTTTATTTTTATTATTCTTCAGAAATCCCCCTATAAACTCGATTTTGCATGAAATTTTTACAGCGGAGATAGGCGCGTCGCGACGCGTCGTCTGCTGCGCTCCAATTTCATGGAATGCTATATCATATACGAAGGCTCAAAATTAATTGTGAAATATCGTTAGTTAATCCTTAGAAATCTTGAAAAAAAACGATGAGACTTTATAGAAGGAAGGATCGGTCGCATCGGTAGCGGGGGTGTTGGATTATCTTCGTTTGTCTGCTCGCACAAACGGAATAAATGCTCGTCGCTCATGTTTTCGGCCAATTCGAGACAAGCAAGATACGGCAGATTCAGGTGATGCCGAAGCCCCGATTTTGACCGACCGAGCATAAAAAATGTAAATTTAAATAACTTTTTTACTAGACCGATTTTCGAAAAACGGCTCTGTGGAGCCCTCCGTATTGATGCTGTGAACAACTGTACCAAATTTCATCCCATTTCATTCAACAGTTTTTCCGGAAAACGGAATCGAAATTTTTAAGCCTGAAAACCTAAATAAAAAATTTCGATCCCGTTTTCCGGAAAAACTGTTGAATGAAATGGGATAAAATTTGGTACAGTTGTTCACAGCATCAATACGGAGGGCTCCACAGAGCCGTTTTTCGAAAATCGGTCTAGTAAAAAAGTTATTTAAATTTACATTTTTTATGCTCGGTCGGTCAAAATCGGGGCTTCGGCATCACCTTAAAAAGATCGGCTTATACTACCGATTCCAAATGTGGTCTTATTAACATGTTTGCAATGTGTCGTTTTGCCATAATGTTCATGGGATCATGCATTATTTTATCCATTGGTGGGACACGCCAATTCTTTATATTTTTTAAAATCGAATAACTCTCGCTGTAGCTCATTCGGCAAAGTTGATCAAGCGATACATCATTATGTATTCCATAATATATGTAAACTTATTCTAAAAAAAGGTAATTGAAGGAGGCTCATGGTTGCGTATATCATCTGGTACTCTTCGTCTGAATGTCTCGTAAATTTCTTGTAGGTAATCTTTGGCATCTGCGCCTGTCGATAGATTTCATTCTATACCCAAATTTAAACTTTTTCATTGAAATTGCTTCAAAAGGTCATGAAAATTCAATCTAATTAATGCTAGCTTTTGCCGCTAGATGGCGAGTACCTTTACCTGTAAATCTGCAAGCGACAAAGTAAAAGTAATTGTATAAGTAAGAGTACATTTTTAGTAACGGTTATGAAGGGGAGCTAAGTTCGTACCTGCGTACGTTAGCATCCCATGAGTCGCAACTTCTTTGGCGTTGAAGTTCAATATGTAAGGAACTGAAATAACATAATTATGTAAAACTGTTTGAACCGTAATTACAGTAATTTTATACTTACTTGGCTCAACTGGCTCAAATGGGTACTGCATTTTTTCACTCGTAAAAATTTGTAGGAAAAATGTCTTATAAATTTCCTTGTTCTGGCATGTGAACCAATGCCTCATGTGCATTTTGCGCTCACTCTCTGACATTTCGGATGGAAAGATGTAATTCATAACCGTATTTGCGGTTATACTCTTCACTGTCTCATCCCCATCAACGATGCTGTTGACAAATTTATTTAGTAGAGTCTGTTTACCATCTCTACTAGCCAAGATGATATTGGTCATGCCCTCGATGAAATATGGTAACACATCGTCTAGACCAGCATGAATAATGTCATTGAATTTAAATTTGTAAATCTTTTTAAATTGACTTTTAACATGTTTTTAAATATTTCATTTTATCGTCACATAAATGAATTAATAGTATATTTCTCAATGGGGGCAGCTATGGTTTTTTTTAGCAAAACGAGGTATTATAGCACAAGCCGAAGGAGAGCGCTATAACGAGTTTTGTTAAAAAACCATAGCTGCACCCGTTGAGAAATATACTGTACATGAAAGTGAATTCATCCTCGTGTTGGAAAGAAATTTCCTCTTCTCTCAAAACTCTTCAATACAAATATGTTTAACATTACATTCGTGCAGATCGAGAATTCAAGTAATAAATTTTTCTCGCTTCTTCTCTCCCCCGCAACAACCAAAAAAAAAAAAATCCAGAACCTCCGCAAAGAGTACCACCAGCAGGAGTCGATACAGTGCAACTGCTGCTCGAGGCGCGAGGAGGAGCAGCAGCCGCAGCCCACCAAGAAGATCGCCGTGCGCAATCTCTCGCTGTCGGTCGAGCCCGCGGAGGTGCTCGGCCTGCTGGGCCACAACGGCGCCGGCAAGACCACCACCATGAAGATCATCATCGCCGAGGAGGCGGCCAGCCGCGGCCGCGTCCAGATCGGCGGCAACAACATCAACAGCTCGCTGTCGGACGCCTTCAGGCAGCTCGGCTACTGTCCGCAGCACGACGCCCTCTGGAAGAACATCACGGTGCGCGAGCACCTCGAGTGCTACGCCGCCATCAGGGGGGTGCCCTGGCGCGAGATCAGGCGCATCGTCGATCTCTACCTGTCGGGCCTGCAGATCTACGAGCACGCGGACAAGCAGGCGCAGGAGTGCTCCGGGGGCACGAGGAGGAAGCTGAGCTTCGCCATGGCCATGATCGGCGGCCCCAAGGTCGTGCTCATGGACGAGCCCAGTACCGGCATGGATCCTCGTTCTAAGAGGTTCCTCTGGGACACCATACTCGCCAGTTTTCAGGTATAAGATTACGATTGCACATCGATCGACCGACCGACGGTGGCTAATGTTTTTGGGAATCTTGTATCATTGCAGGGCGGCAGAGGGGCCATCCTGACGACGCACTCGATGGAGGAGGCCGACGCCCTGTGCTCGCGAGTCGGCATCATGGTCAAGGGCGAGCTGCGCTGCATCGGCTCGACCCAGCACCTCAAGAACCTCTACGGGGCCGGCTACACGCTGGAGATGAAGCTGCTGGGCGGCGACAGCACACCGACCACGCCCTCGGGCAATCGGGTGGAGCTACTGAAGGACTTCGTCACGGGCCTGTTTCACGACGCCACCCTCGAGGAGAGCTTCGCCGACAGACTCGTGTTCGGCGTGCCCCAGCACTCGGTGCATTCGCTGGCCGAATGCTTCACGCAGCTCGAAAAAGGTGAGTGAGACCTTCGGAAAAGATCGAATGTATATCCGTGACAAGACGTTTATTCGCTGTTTTTTTTTATCATCTTCTCGCCTCTGTAGCCAAGATCGAGCTCGACATCGAGGAGTACAGCTTCAGCCAGACGACGCTCGAGCAGGTCTTTTTAAAGTTCTCGCATTACGACGAAGCCGACGCGGTTGATTGAGTGCAGAGCTGTGGCTCCGACAGAGTCACGCAGCTTTGAGTCAAAAAAAAAAAATCAACCAACCAACCAACCAACACACACACACGGATGTAAAACAAGTCATTGTATAAAAAAATAATCCAAAGAAGAACGAGCAACAACAAAAAAAACTTTCCGCGTGTCTTTTCACGGGCGAAAAGACTACGGCTTCAATTTATATAAATAAATATATATCGTATAAATTATCCCCTGCGAACCGGAGGGACCATCGCGCATCGCTTTGAATTCGCAGCAGGGCCGCCGCCGCCGCTAAATCCACATCGATTGAAAAAAAAAGGAAAGAAATAACGTCCTTGATTATTGCGATACATTATGTATCGAGACGAGAGACACGTGCTGAATCGTCGGTACCGACTCTACACACTACGAGAGAAAAAAAATTACTATACATAGCGTGTACAGACTTTTTTCTTCTTCGTTCATGTTTTTTTTTTTTAATCGTTTATTTATACATAGCTGTAGATATGTCATCGATTGTTTTGTGTATCATATACTTGTATACATCGATGAAATTCATCGCGTCTGTCGATTGAACGCATGGATGCCGTTTTTTCGTACCTTGTACAAAGGACGAGTATTATAATTTGTAAATAAAATTATAGGCCACGCGAGTGGCGATCGAAAACAAATTTTTAATGACATTAATGATAAATCGAATGAGGATACAAGATGTTTCTTTCGTTCCTGCTTTGTACATTATATTACGTGAAACTAGTGAGTTTTTTCTAACGTTTGTTATTAGGTATACGATAATAAATATTATTACCGAATGAAAATAATTAATAATAAATGATAATATTAATGATAATGTTAAGTATGATACTTATAATAATAGTTATAAAAGCATTAATTCAAGAGTCAAGAGCGTTTTGAATATAATATCACGTAAATAAAGAAAAAAAATATTATTACATGTAAACAAAATAAAAAGCATTACATATGCGCATCGGGTGATCGCAAACGTGCAATTTTATCTACACTACAATGTATAAATAAAGAAAAAAAATTAATTAATTAATCGTGTAAAATGTGCCGTGAACTCATTGAAATATCAAATATCTCCTGTGTGTTTTTCAATGTTCGTATGCTAGAGATGTATGTGTGTGTGTGCGGGTGCGAACGCGGCCGTGTGATTTTTTTCGTATAAAACAGAAAAATACGGGAATGTAGCAAAAAATTTGATGCCTCAATTATATGAAAATTCAATAATACGAAATGAAGATGAATCGAAACGAAAGGAATATTTATATTCTAAAACTCAACAATTGATATTGATTCATACATAAGTACGTGTTGATGGAAAAAAAATAATAGACTACAATTTTTTCAGTAGCGTAAATCCGGTGGTGGACTCGTATTCAAAGATATAAAACACCGTAATTCGAACGATGCGTCTCGACGAATCAAGTAATTCTTATGAACTTTTAGGTAATTAGGGTAATTCGCATGTTACTGTAAAACCAAGTGAGACACTAATTTCAAAGTAACGTAACTTTACGGTCGGCCTCGAATTTTGAAAGCTCGTAGTAATATACATTTTATAATAGATAGAACAAAAATTTCAACAAACCAAAGACTACAATTATAAAAAAATATTAATAATAATGGGAATCGCGTGAATTAAGAATGTTTGTACGACTATCGTATAACAAGCTACGCACTTTTTGGCCTCTTTTGCATACAATTACAGAAAACATAGTTGAAAGAAAGGAGAAGAAAAACTACCGAGGGAGAGGAACTTTTTTTCAACGTAGGAACTATATAAAATGAAATAAAATCAGTACTTACAGATTTTCAAAAACCTAAAGATAAATAGTATCTAACCAAAAAAAAGAGGGGAAAAAATAGATAATCAAATTTCTGACAGTGTAGAGAGCTCTGTAGTTCATTCACGCGCACGAAAAAACTTCAAAAGTATAAAGCGAAACAGAGAGTACGCAAAAATAAGAGTTTTCGAACAACACGTGGAGCGTGAAATCGGTGTAAAAAAAAGAGAAATAACAACTGTGTAGTTTCGCAGATGTTCAATTGAGCGAAAAAGATGAATTTCCATGGAAATGCATTGTACACGAAGAAAAAAAAAGAAAAAATGCGCTACTGTCACATTCCAAGGACTGAGAAATATATAAAAATATTTTGTAGGTAAAAAATGTCGAAGTTACAGATAAGAAAAAAGACAATTACGTAGGTAGCTAACAATTTCGAATTTCGTCAAGATCGATCATACACATTACGAGTCAACAAAAATACAATCGGAGATTGAAACGTTTTTGTATATACGTATACATAATATACACTTACATATAATAATGTTATAATGTATCGTCGATTTATTAATAAATTGATACGAGAATGAAAAGCCGAAAATATTACGTCATTTATAGAAACGCTGCGAGAGTGGAAAGAGATTAATGGGATCGCGAATTTCGATTCTATCAAAGAACGTATAATTCGTTGATCGACCCAATTCGCGATTTATTACAAGCAAATGGAGTAATTAAATATTTATAGTCAATTATAATATCACATCATCACTACCGCAAACCAAAAAATAAAATAAAAGTTGTGCATTTTA
This sequence comes from Trichogramma dendrolimi, assembly GCA_034770305.1. NCBI lineage: Eukaryota > Metazoa > Arthropoda > Insecta > Hymenoptera > Trichogrammatidae > Trichogramma > Trichogramma dendrolimi. The sequence continues at coordinate 1,454,945 of JAPMIB010000038.1, read as the reverse complement.
TATAGAAAAAAAAACAAAATGAAGGAATTATTATCGTAAAACATTGTATCATTGTGAATAAGCCTGCGCTTGTAATAATGCTGCATCGTTTCATTGTATAAATAAAAACGAGGATCGTTGCACAACAGCGACGACGCCGAACGCGAGAATGAAATTAATAATATAACGTTTCACGATTTTTTATATATACAACATCTTGTAATGATCATAACGACATTTTACTTTTTTGCCTGTTATAATTATGTACTATTTTAAAACGAGCAAAAACTTTATCAGCTTTTTGACTTTATAATTTTTTACTTTGATAATAATGATGATAAAAAAAGTGAATTAAAATAAAATGAAATAAAGTAAAGTAAAATAAAATGAACTGTATGAATAAATTAAATCAGCCGATAACGATGGAGTACGTGATGATTATTATATATCGTGAAGAGCGAAGTGAGAAACGGAGCGCAGCAGCGATTTTTATTATGCACGTCGTAAATAAGGCACGATATTTAAGGCACAATAGCGAATTATCAAAAAGTCGCTTTTAACTGCATTTTTTAGAGACACGCGAGGTCTCTTGTAAACTACATAAAAAAAAGGCGACACTATTATAAAAACGAAATACAAAAAACACGAGAGACAACAAGTGTGCGTGAATGCGTGAATGCGTGTAAGTGTGAATGAGGTATGCTACGATCACGTTAATACTAATGAACATGTACCACCGAAAATCTCCAAAAACAAATGTAAGAGGCATCACAATTGTACTTGGAATCACACGATATCGTTTAGATGTGAATTATAAAAAAAATAAATAAACAGGGGGGAGGGGGGTAAATCGAGGCCAATCAGAAGAATATATTTGTTGATGTAAAATCAGCTGTTTTAAACAACAACATGCTTTTTCACTAATAAAAATTTATTGACGGATCGAACGATCTCGCAGTTTCCAATAGTAACTGTTTTTCTGTTTTATTTTCATAATATTAATCATCATTCCTGCATGCGCTCGATAATTATGACACCTCATATAGAGCTGCATGAATAATATAAGATAAGTAGTCTCATTTTATTTTTTTTACGCCAGGTAAATTGCATTACTCTATGAAACTCTTAAATCGATACCCTATTCTAAGAATAATTAGATGAATTTCAAAACACCGTCTAGACTAAAATTAGTTTTCCCACCAGATTTTAAATCGGAGTCTTGTTTTATTTAACGTCAATTTTCTTGTAATTGTCTCAAAAATCTGATGAAATTATGTGCCTAGAATATGACACATTTCAATTCACAATTACGAAGTAGCAGCAAGTAGACTCGTCGCAGACGTTATTTTTCAACTTTTGACAGCGACGAGATTTAATTTTCTTAATTTTTTCGCCCCCCGAAGAAAGTCGAGTTTCTTACCGTTCGAGATTTTCCTCGCGCAATGAAATATCAGAGAGAGCAGTAGCTCACACTCAAAGTAAAATAATGATTCGACACCGGGAATCCATCGCTCAACGTTATATATATATAAGAGCTCATCAATTCACGATGATGCGAGCGCGAAGCGCAAGTAGTAAAACTTGGTATCCGATCAGACGCAATCATCAATTTCGAGCCATCAAAGCGGAGGGGCTGCCCTCGCATAGCTGTACGACGACGACTACGACTACAGAGGGTTTATAATATATCTACAAAAAACACGAGAAGCAGTTGTAAAACAAAAGGGTATAAGGCAAAGTCGTTAACTTTGCATAATATTGTCCCGGGCGTATAAAAATATATACATCGCCGGGCTATATAATACATATCACCTTCTCACAGGTCGTAGAACTCAAGAGAGAAAGATCCTCGTTTACTTACGTAATATCCGAAGGGAACGAGGCGCGCCTCTCGAAGCTCTCGTCTCTCTCTCGAAAATATATATATACACGTACTACATTTCTTTGCCGTTATCATCTGCGCAGTAAGTAAAGCTAAGCTGGAACAATCGATCTCGCAGCTAGTTAGAACGTATACAAAATGTATATAGCGTATTATTATTATTATACATAAAACGGGAGAGATAGCGAGCGCTATACTCGCGTATTTATGCACGCGCGCATCGTTTATTTTCCATCCTTCCTTTTTCGTTGCGACGCACTTCGCTCCCGGGGCTACGCGTATATATACAGCGTATAGGCCGATTCACTTTCCATGTTTTCATCGACAGAGCGAACTACCTTTTTTTTTTGTTTCGTTTTTATTTCGCTCCATCTCTCGCGCTCATCCGCGTGATTTTTTTTTTTTTTTTTCGTTCGCATTTCCAGCGCGTATCCGCGCGGGGCACATACGCCGCCGCACACAGCTATATAAGGTGTACATAAGCTGCTTATGCGTGTATAAAGGTAGCGGGGGTTTTACCGATGCGTTTACGCCGCGCGATGACAGACAGATACTTACGCGCGCGGTACAGGGACAAAAAATAAAAACGAGCGCAGAATTTTTTTTTTCCACCCGTCGTCGTTGCGAGTAAGAGAGAGAGGAAAAACCAGGAGCAGCTACGAAGAATCTCGAGTTATTCGAAGAAAAAGGTAAATAAATGAAAATCGAATGGGAATTTAATTTTTTTTTTTTGCTCTATCTCGCAACCTTTTTCCCTCTCTTGTTTTTCCGTGTACATATACTTCTCTTGCTGCCAGAAGAGAGAGAGAGAGAGAGAGAGAAAAAAAAACTATTGCGCGCAGGAATATTTTTTAAACTCCCGAGCGCAGTCATGCAGCATGGGGGGCAAATAACTTTTAAGTTCATGTTTATAATGTAATAAAAAAGCATTCGATTTTTCTCCTGAGACTCGTATTATAAAGGAAGTTTTATTTTTTACTACTCCTCCTCCACCTCCTCCACCGCTGCTGCTGCTGCTCCTTTTCCTTGCTGCCCCCTGACACATGTATAAATACATGGAACTTTACTTTACGGTCAAAATCACTCGCGCCTCGGGGCACGCGCCGTTATATAAGCCCGCCGCGCGTGCTTTGCGCCACGGCATGTTTTACCCATTACATATCGAGTTTCGCTTCTGTTTAATCTTCCATATATTGTTTTTTTTTCTGTTCCACTCATTTTAATGATAAATATTAAATGAATCGACAAACGATCTCGTGCGGTTATGTGAATTCTGCTGTATCGCGTATCGGAAATTATCCTCAAATATTGACTAATCAACACTTCGCTCGCGTGGTTACGAGTCATTTTTTTCTTATTTTTTATCGAGCCTCGTGAAATACGGTCGTATATTCGGTAATTGGTATTTGAAATACACCTCGGATAGAAGAAAAAGAAGGAGTATAAAAAAAAAATTGTGCCATCGATCGGCTGCCTAGTACATCACGTTTGAATAATACGCCTACATCGTGTGCTCGCCGAGCGTGTGCTAGGTGTGCACAGCAGCGGCAGCGGCATGCCTAAATACCGAGTCGCAAACACGCGATCGAAGGCGGTTTTATATGTATTACATAAACTCGAGAGTTGACAAAGAGATAAAAAATAGCCGAGTATTTGTGTTGGCTCTTCGGGTCGCGATACGCGTGCCACGTTAAAATCGATTTATTTATTTTTTTTTTTTTTTTCATGTGAAACTTCTTACGGCTCGTTGGGTAGCCTATAGCGAATCTGTGAAAAATGAGCGAGCTTCGTTTGAAATAAATTGGAAATTCGTCGTTAAAAATTAAAAAAATCATTCTCATAAAAATTTAGCCGCAAGCTCTGATCCAGCGAGATTGATTCGATTGCAGTTATTTTAAAAGTCAAACATATTGTGCAGAATTTCGTGTCAGTGACGAGCAATGACTTCGACGACCGATAAATATAACTGCACCTATCTGCGTTTTAATTTACGTATAATAATGATTATCTTTTACACACTGATAAAAATATCGTTTCGTTGCCAGAAACGGGTCCGTTTCGCCGGACGAAACGGATTGAAGTCGGCACCTGGAACAGTCTTGGGAGCACTTTGCGCGAGTAGCAATTCGCAAGATGCTGAAATACGCAGTCAAGCAGTTAAAGTGACTCTTTACTTAAACATTTTTTCATACAAGGTCTTGAAATTTTGGGACAACGTTAATTAGTGATCTAAATATCTCCCTGCAAAATTTCAGACCCTGTTGTCATGCTAATTTTCGAGAAAAAGGCCATCGAAAATTGACTTTTTAACACGGCGTATATATAGGCGCACATTTACTTTTGGACCCTTCTTATGGAATATCTCGCAAAATATATCATACAGCTCTTCCAAAAACTGACAACATAAAGTTAAAAGTATAAGCTTTCGATTGGCATATTAAAAAGTACATGTTGACATGCTAATTATTGCATTAACTAGTTTAACAAATAAAAATGGAGCAATTATCGATATCACAATTTACCCATCACGCGTGAAGCCAAATTCTTCTCTTCATAAATACTTGCTCATTTAATGATTATAAGATGTATTCACACTGTAGAGATTAGAAGAATTTCTCGAGGATGTCATCGAAACCATACCTTCGGAACACACTAGAAGATCGCGTACTTACCAACGACGTGTCTGCAATACTGCTTGGTCATTCGGAGAGAAAGCGAGAAAGTCTTTCGGGCATCAACTCAACGTGTGCGATGGTTGTGTGCGATGTGTGCAACGTGTACGATGGTACGATGGCGCGTCTTTATCAAAGTTTGTCTTGCTCTTGTAGTTGATATCGGACTATGTCGGTAATATCGGATTCGATGGATTCCGTGAGAAGCTAATTGATCTTTTTTAGACGAAAAAGCCTCGGAAAAATGGATGTCGGACCTTCCGATTTTTTGAATAAGGTTAATTGAGAAGCGCGTACCATTATTCGTTGCTTAAATAGCTGTAATTCTACGTAAGCTTTTCAAACAGTCTCATTTTTTTTTTATTAAAATGATCCACGTGTTAAAAATCGTAGTCGTCGCTCCCGTCAATTCCGCTCTCGCCATGAAAATTCTTATCGAATTCCTCGCCGTACATAAACATCGTTCTGCACACTCGCACACAAACACAGTCGCTTAGATTTTAAAATATTTAATTTTTCTGAAAAAAGCACTTTGAGCAGCTGATGCTACTTTTTTTTCATGCTACCCCAGCCGAAGCTAACCTTTTTCGTCCCGGCAGCCAAAACAAAAAAATTAATTTCTGCTGGAGGCAAAATACACCCATACAGCGAAAAAGGAAGCCTCAGACGCATAGAGTTTTTGAGTTCTGTTTTACAAAATAGATGGACTCAATTTGAAGTCCATAAAATTTGGATATTGTCAAAGCCCCCTTGTGTTTTTAATTTTGATGGTCATTCAATAAATGATGCAGATAATTTTATTAATATAAGTGGATTTCCAAAGGCTATTCTCTTAGAATCAAATCATATCATATTTCTTTAATTGCAGCTATGCATGAGTACATGGTTTGTCATCAATGAGTCAAAGTGTTTTATCACTACTCATGAGCGCAGATCAAAAAATCATATTGTAGAAAACGAACGAAAAAAGTAGGAGTATTATGACATAGGTAGAATGAAAAATGATATTTGATTTGGTTAATTAATGTAAGTTTTTTTTATTCATTATTAATGCACTTAGAAAAAAGTCTACAAATTCTACTCTCTTCAGTCTGCATCGCAGACTTAAGGCCGTCAGTAGCCGAAAAGATTGCAGCCCAATGACATAAAAATTCTTTCATCATCATGTTACACAGGCGAGCAGTACATGCCTCGAGATACGGGTCAGGAGTTTTCTTTAATTCATGTGTGCGCCAGAAATTGAAGTAGTCTTTGTATGTGCATTGTTTTTTCGCATCTTCAGCTGGCATCTGGATCAGTTCATAGACAGATAGATTATCTGCTATCATCACCATTTTTGCTTTTCTCACGAACCACTTTTTTTCAAGCTCACTTTCGTCATGATTTGACCACACTTCAAAAAATTTGATTTTTTCGAACAGTTTGCCAATTGTCAGTACGTCACTGCGTTTCAATTCATATCCTCTCAGTTCTAGTCGCTCGACGACAACCATAATTCGAGTCGCTAAGAGTAATTTGCAAATATCCTTTTCAATTCCCTCAAAGCTTACGGAACCCTGGTAAAATTGAACTTCATTGGGAAAAACGAACCGAGTCATATCAGCACCAAGATCCAAGAGGGCACCAAACAATTTCGGATTAAGATATGCCACCGCTATTTGCAGAGGTGTTCGACCGAAGCCGTCCAACACGTCCATCTGCACTGGCTTACGTTCCTGTTTACTGATTACTAAAAATGTATTTAACACGGTATCATATTTTCTTTCGCAAAAAACGTGCAAAGGAGTTAATCCTTGATTGTTCGCCAAATTAGGATTGGCACCTTCTTTTAGTAGCAAATTTATAAGTGGTCCGTCGCAACCTTTCAGCGCATAATGAAGCGGTGCGTTACCCAATTTGTCTTGCGCATTTACGTCCAATGCATGCGTGATCATTTTTTTTATTCTTATGGCGAAAGCAGTTGACATGTCTCTAAAATTCTTCGCGCCTTTTCTCCCCCCCGTTAAATTAATAGGATTGCTCAAATAGTGCAAAATAGTCGATCCTTCTGCATCGGCGATATTTGGATTAGCAAATTTTCTCAGCAGCGTATCAACTGCGTAAGGATTAACTCGCATCACAGCCAAATGCAACGGTGTTCGGCCTTTGCGGTCTCGGACATCGGTCTGCATCACACGATTCGATTTTAAAACAGCGTCACAAAATACTTTGACCGTACCGTCATCTTCACTTCTATTGCAAATTACGTGGAGAGGAATTGTCCCGGATACGTTGCGCGAATGGTCAATTGCACCATGGCTCAACAATAACTCTATTACTTTTTTTTGTCCATGCCTTGCAGCTAAGTGCAATGGCGTGTCATCTGTTTGATATAGGCAGCAGTTAGGATCCTGACCAAAGTCAAGATATTTTTCGACGACGGATGCACATCCAGATACACAAGCCGCGAAAAAATGAGTCACTCTGCATTCGTCCGTGTAATTAATATCCATCCGATCGAATATACGAAACAGATCAGCTACAACCATGTGCGAGCCTGGAAACACATTTCTAGCCGCGTGATGTAGCGGTGTCGTACGATACCACGAAAGCCATCCGTCTACCTTAATCGTAGGCTTGTCTTTGTAGCCGGTGCGGGCGATAAAATTGATAATCTGCCTACCTGGATATTTTTCTGTGTCAAGATCGTGATAATTGTAGGCATCTGAAATAATAACCTCAATTTCTTCTGATCGAAAAATTTTACGGAGATTAGGCAGATGCAGTTTCCAATCGGCTATCAAATGGCCAAAATGTTTAAGAAACACTTGACGCTCTCTTTCGATTTCCCAATTAACTTTTTCACGTAAGCACTTTAATCTGTCCAATTTGTTTTGGGTAATAGGATCCACGTGTTGCATATCCGTTAATCCATTACGGGAACGTTTTTCGGATTTTTTATCGACCTTAGGCATCTTAAATCTTTTGTTTCTTTAGTCGCCACAAATACGATAGCTACTGATTTGTTCAACTTTCAAGAGAAAAAAATTAATGATGTACCAAATACTTGATGTGAACAGCTTCACGGACTTGAAGAGACCATGGGCGCAAACTACGAAATTCAAAGGAGCTTTACACACGTATAACGTTGAAATAAAATATGGGCAACAATTGATCATCGCAAAAATAGCTTATGTGTTATAATAATCGATAAACTTTTTTTAGTATAGATAAATCGATAAAATAAAAAAAGTGTTTGTCATGGTCTTTTAAAAATATTTTTATTTCAATCACGTGCAAAATCGATTACAGATTCAATATACAAGACATCACCATCATGAACTTAGGCCTACCGCCGCTATGATGATATGAAATAAATCTTTGTTCATCAACTTATCGTTGATCATGTCACAGCAGAGATTCGGCAGTCGATAGCCCGTCAATTGCCACAGAGGATTTCGTGCCCATCTATGGAAAAATTCTCTCGATACTTTCTCGCACAGATTAAAACCACAAGACTTTCTATGATTTTCGGGAAGCCGACCAATTTCTCCTGATTTCCAAAACTTAAAGTAGTCCATAGAAGTGAGTAGTTTTTCAGCCTCTTTGGGTCGTAATTGCAGGAGGTCGAGGAGTGACAGATTTGGTTTCATCACCATTCCTATTGCTTCGTTTGCAAACTCATTGTCATCGCACCAAGATTTTTCGAGATCCGATGAGGTAGCGAACAATGCATACTTATCAAATAATCTCATGATCGTTAGGGCATCCGTTTGGTTCAATTCGTATCCATCCTTCTTGAGACGATCGACGACAGCCATTAGGCCGGACGCTAGCCTCAATTTAGACGCAAGCGAATTATCTTTCACACAGCTACAGGTCTGGCCGAAGAGATTGTTGGGAAAGTTAAAGTTGGATAAATCAGCTCCGCGATCCAAGAGCGCGTCTACTGCGGGGGGCGAAATGTTAGCAACTGCTAATTGCAGTGGCGTTCGATCCCAATTGTCTTTGAAGTTTATCAGCTCACTCGGATGATCAGCTTCGATGTTCTCGAAGAATAAATTCACCAATTCGTCGTCATCGAGCGAACTCAGGCAAATGTTGTGCAGCGGCGTCAGGCCATTCTTGTTGAGGCATGCCAGGTTGACGCGATTTTCTACTAGTAATTTGGCCACTTTTTTGTTGCCACGGCGAAGGGCCAAGTTTAGCGGAGGATTGCCCCGCTTGTCCCGGGCCTCGATTAGCACTCTCTCGTGTTTTTCTGCGGCGATCTCGAAGAATAGCCTCGCTAATTCTTCGTCGTCGTTGTTTTTCTGACAAATGAGGTGCAAAGGTGTGTATCCGTTGCTTTCAGCCAAGTTTGGATTCGCACCGCTTCTTAGCAGCAACGCGGCCAAGTTTTGGTTTTTGAAGATCAGAGTATAGTGCAGTGGTGTCCGATCGATTTTGTCTTGAGCATCGATTTTGACCGGCTGATATTTGTCCAAGCAGAAGTCGAATAACATATTGACCATGTCGACATCGTCGTCTTTTTTCGCGCAAATTATATGCAGAGACGTCAATCCGTGTGCATTGGCCTGATTCGGATTGGCGCCGCTTTTTAGCAGCAATTTAGCAAGGGGTTTATAGCCGCGAAACAGAGCCAAGTGCAGCGGGGGATCCACTAATTCTGTCCCGTGAAAATTGGGATCTACCCCAATGTTGAGAAATTTCCGGACGATGCCGGTGAGTTTTAATTTGCAGGCCACATGGAAATGCGTCAAGCCGTTTTCATCGACATAGTTTGCGTCGAAATTAGAGTAAATTTGGAAAAGCTCACGGACGACGCTTGTACGGTCATCAACCATGTATCTAGACGCGAGATGCACCGGTGTGGTGCGACGCAACAGTGGCTTGCCGTCTTTATCGACTTCCGGCTCGTCTTTGTAGCCGCTGCTGAGCACAAAGTCAATAATTCTTTGTCTCTGTTGAGTATCCTCCCTTAAAACCTCCGAGAGAAGTATATCACATTTTTTAGGAGAAAAAATGCCTTGAAGTTTTGGAAGTTGGCCCTTACGTTCTTCGATTAATTCGTCAATTTGACAGATGATATCAGGCCGCTCCTGATCTTCCTGAATCATCTTTTCTAGTAAGTTCTCCAATTTTTTCAAGAAGGTTACTTCGAATTCGTTCTTGAACATTTTTCTGCACACGCGCATACAAACACACAGTCGCTTATAATATAAAATATATTTTACACAAATATCACTTTCCGTCGCAACGAGAGATGCAACTCTAATCACCAGCAGTAACGATTGGTCGTGTAAGTCCAGTACAGTAGAGACCGCTTATATGTATAAATTTATCCTTACTTATCACAAACACACAGTCGCTTGTAATCGCTTGTAGTAATATAAAATACATTAAACTTTTCACTTGTAACACTTTTGACGCAGTTGATGAAATTTTTCTGTAGCCTGTACTCATGAACACTACGACGCGTACTGCAATGAGTGAAGCAACGTGCAGTAGATGCGGCTTATATATGCGTAAATGGAGCGTGAATTATGACACCTAGTTCATGACTGAGCATAGACATGTGTCGTCGTTAGACTTTCTAATCGACTTTGACTTTATATACTGTTTACAGCGAGTTACTCGTATCGGCTTGGGTCACTGTGTCCATAAGAGGAAATAGAATATAATAGAATAGAATTAATGGAAAGCTGATTATAGTAAAGTTCCACAACAATAACTTTATGGGAAACGAAAGTTAAATTAAAGTTTAAAGTTTAAAGTTAAATGGAATATAACCCAGAAAAATAATGATATGAAAATGTAAAAGGTAAATGCAATTACTAGGAATTAGACTCGAATTACATTTCTTCGACTCGTGTCTAAAAAGTTCATGTGTCACTGATTCTCCCGATTATTCCGAGACCGATACAAATAATAATGTATGCGTCGCAAAGGCCGAATCATCGATATGATCAGTTGCATGCGAGATCTGTCGGTCTATCTGTCGATCACGAGCTGTCTAGGAAACGGGTTGCATAATAATGTGCAATCATCGGATGCCGTGAAGAAAAACACACCTCTTTGAAAGACCAAAATATTTTCGACGTGATTCGTGAAATCGCGATTCGATGGGATGTGTTTTTCTTCATAGCGTTTCAATGAGGTGTGCTCTTCACGACATCAGACGAGTTGTGTTTTTTCTTCGTGGCATTTTATAAACAGGTTTCTTTTCATAACTGTTTTCACTGTGTTTTTACTCATAAGCAGCGGCGATATATCGCTCAATCTCGATCATGCATAACGCATTGAATTATAAGACGCCTAGCAAGCTCGATCTGATCGCGTGTGTCCAAGAAGCGACTCGCATATATCAAATTTAACTTCTTCTCCCCTTCCCTCCCAATTAACGTTATCGCGAGAGAAGGCTCGATATGAACTTATTAATCAAACGCCTACGAATGTATGTAGCATAAGATAACGTGAGACGTAGAGGTGGACTTTTACGTAGCCGAAAAATGGTCTCGAGACGCTTCTCCAGACGATAAGGCAGCAAGGGTAGAGCGCAATTCTTGTGGGTAAAGCACATACGCGCCTTCCACGAGGCACAAAGGGACGCGACTTGCGTGTATTTGCGATCGTGCGCTTGCAAGTATGACACTCAGTTGTCACACTTGCCGACCCATATAGCACCTAGGCTATCCTGATAGGGGCTCGGAGCATTGCTATTTGTGACTTTACACGTATGTCTTTGTGGCTTTATCTGCAAACGAATATATTTCGGCACAATATCGACCAATATAGCACCTACACTAAAAAAAATGTTATACCCAAGTCCAGCGAAAGTGGACAGCTGGATCAGCAAAAGATATTTTGCTGCCCCAGCAAAATCATTTAGCTGACGCGGCAAAAGGTTTTGTCGCGGCAGCAAAACCATTTTGCTGATTCAAATGACTACTTTCGCTGAATAAACTTGGGCACAAGGACACTCGTAACCGATCGACTTGCTTTGAAAGTCCAATGCACGGCACAGAATAGCACTGGTGGCGAGCAGCTATAGATATATGTAAAGGAAATGTATTCCCTTCAAGTGTGTGAGTGTGTATGGTAGGAGAAGGGGGATCTGTCTCTCAATTGTAGTTCGGGTGAGCTCATGAGGACAGATCCGATAGAGTAGCTGAAGAGAACGGTTAATTAAACTTTCATTGCCGTTTCTTTGATTTCAGGTAAATTGTAAATAGTAGAATTATGATTAATTTAATTTAAAATAAAAAACTTTGATTTCAGAGCAACCTTGGAGTTTATTGACTAAAAAACCTTATAACGGCAACTCAGTTTAAAATGCCGAAAAAGATACAATTCACGTTTAAAGTGATCGCTTCGGCTAAGGATAAGAGTGTCATTGCGATTACCAGTATTTGAAAGAAGATGGCACGAGGTATTCATTTGCACAGGAAGATCAGCTCATCAGTGAGCATGCAGAACTGATAAAACGGAACATTACAAAAGAGTGAGACAGTCGCTTGCTCATAGAAGAGATGAGAGGTCAATTTGGATCTCATGTACCGCAGAGTTGGAGAAAGTTTATTTGACGAAGATAATAATATCAAGTTCAAAGAATACTATTTAGAGCAAGTTAAAGATTCAACGGATACTGGCGAAGAGGAGTCTAAGAAAGTAAGACCGTTAAATTGTAACAAGTCGCAGAGAGATTTATGTTGGAAAAATTTGTTTGTAAACATACTAACGCAAAACAATGGATGGAAATTTTCGAAAGCGAGTGTGAGAGATTTGAAGTAGTACAAGATAGATCGAAAATTGAACTTTTGAGATTATTTCTGGATACGCCTTGTGATCAGTGGCATTCGTCTATGCTAACCATTTTAACGATTGATGCGGATTGGGATGAGTGGAAACAGAACTTCTTGGAGACGTTTGCCGATAAAGGTTGGAGCAATGCAATGTATGCGATAAATTATAGATATAGAGAAGGATCGTTGATGGAATATGCTTTGAGAAAAGAGAAACTACTTTTGGATATGGACAAGGACATGACCATATAGCTTTAGTGATGCTTATTGCAGCTGGACTGCCAGGCATGTGCGGAATAAAATGATCGGGAAAAATGTGAAAACGTGACTAACTTAATACATGAAATAAAAAATGCGAAGGCCTGGTCAGTAAGAGTAGTTTATAAAGAAAAAAGAAGAGAGGACCGAAATAAAAGAAAATTCGAAGATAGAAGACCGTGCAGGCAGTGCGAAAGGTTAAATAAAGGCACAAGATATCACCCGGAAAATCTCTGTTGGTTTAAAAAAGGAGATAGAAACGAAGGAATAGTAACCGGAACTAACGCGGTGGTTGAAGTAGAGATAAATGAGGAGCAAAAAAACTAAGAATCACACCATTGATAAAGGTAAAAATTTTAATTAATGATAAATTAGAAGTGTACGGAACATATGACCCAGGTTCGCAAGTATCATTGATTAATGCTAGGTTATTGAAAGTCCAAAATAAAATTGAAGATAAAAATAGGATACTGCTAAGAACGGTCAATGGTGTGACACATACAAAGGGTTTAGTAACATTGAAATTGAAAGTATTTGAGCTTGAAAAATACGCTGATATATTTATTACGGAGAGAGATGACTTTGAAGATTTCCTAATAGGTTTAGATATGATACAGCAATTTAAGCTCGCGCTGGATGAAAATTTGAACATAAAACAAAAGTATAATGCAGAAGAGAGAAAAAAAGTAGCTCATGAAGTATATAAAAAGATAGATGAAATTAAGGTTAACTTCAATGAACATTTAGAACATACTGATTGCGTATTGAAGTTAGAACACTTAAAAAATGATCAGAAATATAAAATAGAGAAAATAATAAAAAATCATAGTAAGGTGTTTGCTAAGGATAAGTACGATGTGGGAACGGTAAAGAAATATGAAGCAAGAATAGATCTCATTGAAGATAAATATTGCAGTAAGCGACCATACCGATGTACAATAGATGATAAAAAAGAAATTGAGAAGCAAGTAGCAAATTTATTAAAAAGAGGACTTATTGAAGAATCTTATAGTCCCTTTGCAGCACCAGTTACACTAGTTTTTAAAAAAGAAGAAAATAGGAAATCTAGGCTTTGTATTGACTTCAGAGGACTGAATAAGCTGATTGTACCACAATCGCAGCCATTTCCATTAATAGGAGATTTGATTACCAAAACAAGAAACTGTCGATTTTTCACTACACTCGATATAAATTCAGCTTTCTGGTCTATCCCTTTGAGAATAGAGGATAAAAGAAAAACAGGTTTTGTTACGCAGGAAGGGCATTACCAATGGACATGTCTTCCATTTGGATTAAAAACGGCTCCTGCAATTTTTCAAAGAATTCTTGGTAATATTCTGAGACAACATGATCTAAAGGAATTTTCAGAAAACTATATAGATGATATCCTAATATTTTCTGAGAGTTTTGAAGAACATATTGAGTGTGTAGAGAAGGTACTGAGGGCAATAGAGAAAGAAGGTTTTAGACTGAAACTCACCAAATGTAATTTCGCTGCAAGTTCTGTGAAATATTTAGGTCACGTAATAGAAAATAATACAGTGAGACCAGTCAAGGATAATTTGAAATCAATAATAGATTTTCCTCAACCTAAAACTCAAAAAAATATCCGTCAGTTCCTAGGAAAAATAAATTTCTATCATGAATATATACCCAATAGTGCAAAATTATTAGATCCATTGCATAAATTGCTTCGAAAAGATGAAAAATTTCAGTGGACAGAGAAATGTGAAAATGCGTTTAAGAAAGTGAAAAATCTACTGTGCTCAAGACCTATACTGGAGATATTTGATAATAATCTACCGATAAAAATTTATACAGATGCATCGATAGAAGGTATTGGGGCTGTGTTGAAACAGGAACAGCCTGATGGAACAATAAAACCAGTAGCATATTTTTCCAAGAAAAATAATGAAGCTCAGAGAAAAAAGAAAGCGATCTATTTGGAATGTTTTGCAATTAAAGAGGCTTTAAAATATTGGCAACACTGGTTGATGGGAAAAAAGTTTATTGTATATTCTGATCACAAACCATTACAAAATTTAAATATAAAAGCTAGAACGGATGAAGAACTGGGTGAGTTATCTTATTATCTATCACAGTATGATTTTGATATTGTGTATATTCCTGGAAAAGAAAATGTTGAGGCAGATTGTCTTAGTCGAAATCCAGTGCTAGAAACAATTGAAAATACGGATGAAATATTGAGAATTGTGAATTTTATAAAGTTAAATGATATAAAGGATGATCAGAATTTAAATTTAAAAATACAAAGGAAAAAGTTTAAAATGATTGAGAAGAATGGCATTTTTTACAAGTCTTTCAAAAATAAAAATAAGATTATTTTGTCAGAAAAATTTAGTGTGAGATTTGTAAAAAAAGTACACGTGGATTGGTGCCACATGGGAATTACTCAAATGATGAAAAAAATATGCCCGTATTATTATGCGGAGAATTTAATAGACAATATAAAAAGAGTTTGTAAAAATTGTCAAATATGTGTACAAAACAAGACAAGGAGTCAAGTGAAATACGGGCAAATGTCGTTTTTAGGGCCGGCAACGATGCCATATGAAATCATGTCTCTGGATACCATTGGAGGTTTCGGAGGGCAAAGATCTACAAAAAAGTACTTGCATTTACTAGTGGATCATTTCACGCGATTCGCCTATATAGCAACATCAAAGACTCAAAATGCATCAGATTTCATTAGATTAATAAAAACAGTGCTGGATACAAATAAGATTGGCACGTTACTCTCAGATCAGTATCCTGGAATCAATTCAAGAGAATTTAAAAATTTTCTGGAGCTGAATCAAATTAAAATTATTTTTACTGCAGTTAATGCACCATTTTCTAATGGATTAAACGAACGTTTAAACCAAACTTTGGTTAATAAAATGAGATGCCGAATTAATGAAGGAGGCGAAAAGAAAGCGTGGACATCGATAGCGAGAGAATGCATACAAAAATATAATGAGACTGAGCACTCAGTAACGGGATTTACACCGATTTATTTATTGAATGGTAAGAATACTCAAATACTACCAGAGGAATTGAAAGAAGAGACATCTGGAAAAAAATGGGTTGAAGACAGAAAATTGGCATTGCAACGAACGATCAAATCGCATGAGTACAATAAGCAGATATTTGATAGAGACAGAATAGATCATGAATTTAATGTGGGTGATCTAGTGTTTGTGGAAAATGGGAATCGATTAAACCGGAAGAAATTAGATAATTTAAGAATAGGGCCTTTTCGAATATCGGAGAAAATGTCGAATACTTTATAAAATTGAAATGAATGGTAAAGTTAAAAATGATTGTATATTTCATGTAACAAAACTTGTACCTTTATCTAATACACAAAATGATGAATGTTTGAAATAAGAAAAATTGTATATTTCTGTATGTTATTGCGATGCAACTTGAGGGGGGGAGATGTAAAGGAAATGTATTCCCTTCAAGTGTGTGAGTGTGTATGGTAGGAGAAGGGGGATCTGTCTCTCAATTGTAGTTCGGGTGAGCTCATGAGGACAGATCCGATAGAGTAGCTGAAGAGAACGGTTAATTAAACTTTCATTGCCGTTTCTTTGATTTCAGGTAAATTGTAAATAGTAGAATTATGATTAATTATAATTTAAAATAAAAAACTTTGATTTCAGAGCAACCTTGGAGTTTATTTGACTAAAAAACCTTATATATATATATATGTATATGTAAGTAGCGGAGAGCAACGAGCATCGCCGAGAGCCGGCCGAGGCAACTTTTTAGAACAAGTTTTAAATGCGTAACTCGGAGTCGGTGGCACACTTCTATACACACGTTAGATGTTAAAAACGTATTTAAATCGATCAAAGTACATCTTCAAATTATTTCAGAATTTTCGGAAGAGATTTTGGGACGCCGAATTTCCAAAATTTCCCGGAAATCGTAAAATTGTGCTCCGAAAATTCTGAAAAATTTGAAGATATTCTTTGATTAATTTTAAGACGTTTTTGTTATATGAACTTTTTTCTAAACTTCATAGTTGACGAGAAAAAAAATACAAATAATATTTGTGACATTAACAAAAAAATTGTTTTCTCTCGAAAAATATTGAGTTCAGGAAAAAAGTTTTCAGGTTAAAAACGTCTTGGAAATGATTAAAGAATTTCATTTTTCAGAATTTTCCGAAGCTATTTTGGGTAACCGGAATTTTCAAATGCGTCGGAAATTCTGAAAAAATATGAGGGTGTTCCTTCAACAATTCTAAGACTTTTTTGTTTTATAAATTTTTACTCTAAACTCTAACTTTAACAATAGTGTTATATACCAATCACTGTGATCGATGCGATCACTGTGGCATCTGAACGCTTGCTGACTGACGAATTCTAATGGAGAATGTAAAAGGCTGCAATCGCAAGAGTCACATGTGCAGCATGTGTGTGAGTCATGTAAGGTAAAAATTAGAAAGTATAAATACAGCGTCTGGAATAGTCAACGCCCCCTACTCAGCTCGAATTACGTTTTTTGTTACCGAATTAAATGATTCCAATTGTATTTGATGTTTGATTCGTAAGCCTAATGAAGAGAAGAAGAGAAGGCAGAAATTTATACGACGCTGCTGTGACGTTATGAGAATCAATCTGGCTGGTAAGAACGAGGAATTATAGAAGAATTCAATTCTACTCATAGACTACTATAATGTACTGTTGCGGACGATTCTTCGGTGTAGAAAGTATTTCGCTATTGCCTCGATGACTCTAGTAGGCGTAGGTCGATCTATTGGATCGCGTGACAATTTCGTGAAGAAGTGTTCGATTCGAAATACGCTCCGTGGCGTCCGAGTCCCGGCGATGGCTCGCGCGCGTGTCTAGGATGGTGTAGGCGGAAGTAAGGAAGCGTCGAGTAATTAATCGATGATGGGTCTTTATCGAGTACGACTCCGGAATGCGTCTCCGTGACGCGTGACTCGATCGAACTGCTGTGACTCGCCGCGCGAGCCAGTCCGCGGGCCGCTTACCTCTTCTCTCGGGCACATGCGCAGGGCCGTGCGCGACTGTACCTGGCCTGCGCGTACGTCGCCGCTAACGGATTTTTTTACAATTATTTGTAATAATTCACGAAGGACCTGACACTGCAAGAGATGCTGCAATTATAGGCTTGAATCGGGTGGCACTGCTCGATCACGGCGCAACAGTCGTTCAGCGTATTTTCGCAATCAGGGTTGCAATTTTTTCAATTACATTCATATTTAATTAATGATTAAAAAGTAATTATTAGTTTTAATTAAGAATTAAAAGTGATTTTTAATTAAACTGAGTTTAATTAAAAGCACTAATTATTAAGAGAATAAGAAACTAATTATTAATTCAATTGGGGATTAAAAATTAGTTTTCAATTAAAACTGAGTTTAATTTATAATTATGTTTAATTTAAATGATTGTTTTTTTAAGTTATCACTTGTCGCCCTGCTTGCAATATAATGTTCTCTCTCCTACTATGTATACGAGGACTGCTTGCCAAAAAAAGCATGTCAAGTGCGTTTTCGATATTATTAAATCTAATCATTACCACATTTCCACTCCACCTACATGTTTAAAAAATTTGATATCTATATCCATCGAATACTCTTGATCCATGACCACGATACGAATTCGCTGTGCTCGGATCACGAGCCGAGATACAAAATAAAGATATTCTTTGTTTGCTTTACACCGGCTCTTATGAAAAACAGTCTTTAATAATTTTCTAAAGGTATATCTGTAAAAGATGAACACGAGCAATAAGCGTGAAAAAAAAATTAGTATCGACTCACGAGCATCATTGACCACACGTTGAACGCAGCAGACGTACGAAAGGATGCGCGCTCGTCGAACAATATTTTGATTAGCGCGTGCCGAGTGCCGACGCGCGATGTTGACGAGTGCCGATGTAAATACCTTTCACTCTCGCGCCGATTGTCACGCAGCCTGCCGCACTTTTACGCGAGAGAATAACGAGCCAACATTGAAGCGATTAACTTAATCGCAATTGGTCTGCTCCCTTCGTGCACAAACCCAACCCAGTAAGTGGATATACATGAAAGATGGACCGCACGGAAGCTTCATTGCCATCTGGATCGGATGCACCTCGAGAAACGGTAATTATTCCCTAAACTCTTTATCTTCTGCCAGAAAATATTACTCCGCCATGTTTGTACACGTGAATTTTGTGCACGATAAAAAATAACCAGCCCTTGGATTCTCGGAAATCCCCACCTCTTTTCGGAGTAAGCGACGATGTAATTATCTCGTATGAATTGAAGGATATAAACAAACTGTTGAATTCGCTTGACCTGACGAAGGATCAAAAACGGACCCTGAAATCTCGCCGCAGGGTACTGAAAAATCGAGATTACGCAGATTATCGTCGCAGCAAGCAAAGTGAGAAAAAAGGCGGGCTCGAATTTGAAAAAGACCAAGAGTACGACGAGCTGGAGGAGCTGCAAGAAGAAAACGACAAGATGCTAAAGGAGTTGATCTTGCTGAACAAGAAGTACCAGGCTCTGATGAGGTTCGCCATAGAACGGAATATATCGCTGCCACCGGGGATAAAAGCAGATCTACAGAGTTTGGAGAACCAGCAAACAGTGGAACAAATGGAAAAGCAATAAAGTATCTGTGGAAATGCGATGGAACGATATTTATTCGTTAATTAGTATATTTTGTACCAAGGGAGTGACAAACGGATAAGTCTGTATGTGAATAATCGCGGGCTAATTAGTAACGTTTTTGTTTTCGCTACTTATAGTTTTTTTGTGAATTTACCAGCTAGCTTCATTTGCACCGATCTAGTGAAAAAATAGTGTCATAGCTCGCGATTATTATTCAAATTTTTCACTTCCTTGGAGTAAAATATACTATTTTTTTACAAATTTATCTCAATCGAACTATAGCTTTTAGTAATAATAAGTTTAATAATAACTTAAATGGGATCCTTGGAAAATGGATTTAGAAATTTTTATTTTTAAATGGGTATATGGTACTCTTATGCCAAACTTAATGAATTCATCGTTTATTGAAATAAATAAAGAAATAAAAAAAATCATTTTTGATTTATAAACATGTATTAACACGTTAGACTTTTAATGCAAAAGTTCTATGTACACTTTGTTGTTTTTAATTAGAAGACTACAATGTATTTGATATTATATATTTATTATATATACTAAATATATCATTAAATTTGCTAATCATCTAATTTTAACTTTTTCTATATTTTCCAATAATGAACGGTTACTGATTCCAGTCCAATATCCATTTTTGAATTTATATTGTTATTAGAAAATCAGAGAACGAAGACGGATGTAAAAAAAATGACGGATCAAATAATTCGAAATAGTCTCTCGACGATAAATAAATTTTACGCATACATCTCGCGCGCTTGCGAAAACTAGGGGGGGGGGGGAAGGGGAACTACGAAAATTCCCTCTTTCCCCGTCCGTTCCTACAGGGTCTCTCAACCTTGCACCGAAATTCCACTAATCTTCTTCGCTCTTATTTAATTAGCGGCACACGTTTAAGCTCTCTCCTACCTTATATATACACTGCGTACACTGCACACGGCTTGCTCGCTCGTCTCGTCTCGAGTATAAAGCCATTCTTGCACTTTTGCTTTTTTTGCTCCAAAAATGCAGTTTCGAGAGAACGAGCGGGGGAGGCGAGAGCTGCGAAAAGGCGTCTCTGCACAACAGCTCTCCGTCTCTTGAAAACATCGATCCCATATTTACATGCAACGAGAATTTCGTCGGGTTGGCAATTTTCATTTTCATTTTTTTACCTTTTTGGCACGCTTGCTCTTTTCTCGAAAAAGGGCCCCGCCGAAACGCTCGAGCGCGCGCGAATTTCTTCGTGTCTGTGTAACGAAGTAACGAGCACACCCCGGCTGGCAATTTCTATGTACGTATCGAGTAATCCGTTTAACTCTCGTGTTTCGTCAGTCTCTATCAGTCGCTCGCTCGCTCGCAGCACGCCCAATTGATTGGCCTCCCTCTGACTACGGCTCCGGTCTTTGTATTTCGCTCCTCGAATATCTCTCTCGACTATCTATCTATCTATCTATGATGTGTGTGTATCTGTGTGTGCCCTACACTACACACATACACACGTGTATAATGGCACGCGCGCACGTCTGACAAGTCAAAGTCTCTCTCTCTCTCTGCCACGGGTAAAGACACTTGCACACGCGTCGTGGCGGTCTCTAATCGGATTGTTAGCCTTTCTCCACTCTGTCTCTCTGAGCTGCATCTATGTGCTATGTGCTATGTGCTATGTGCGCGAGCGAGCAAGCGTGGAACGGAGCTTTCAGCGTCAATCGTATTAAATTCTCTATATATATATATCTATATAGAGCCCACGGTGCATAGCCCGCAGGAGCCGAAGCAAATTTATCCCTGGCAAAAATGTCTCCATTTTACCAGTTTAACTTTAGCAATTGTTATATCGTTGTCGACGACTGTCCAGGCGTCGCTAATTGCTCGAGCTTTTTTCTTTCGCTCGAGCCCGATTCAATTGTCATTGTCGGCGCGAGGCAAATTTCATTGTACACAATGTCTCTCGCGCGCGCGACTCGAGCGATTACAAACGTGTCGCGTACACCCAAACTCTGCGGGCGAGGGGGGCCGAGCGAAACAAACTATTTTACATTATGTGTACGGCAGTACAACAAGTGCGCCGCGAGCCCGTGTACTTTTATATTATTATATATATAAAACGCGTCGAATGAAACATTCATCACTGTTCCGCTCAGCAGCAGTTCGCGTCCACGCTTCGGTCCGAATGCAAATTTGCAAGCGCCCGCTCGCAGCTTTGGAAAAGTTTTACACTTCGGAATTGAATCCTCCTCGTCTCTGCCGCCTTCCTGCAGCAGCAGCAGCAGCAGCTGACCCCTCGCGCGCCACAGTCTCTCACCTCCTTCAGAAAATCAGCTGTATATACCCGCTGCTATTTCTCTTTCTTCTTTGCGCACAATTCGAGCGCGGCTCCTTCTTCTTCCTCCTTTTTTTTCTCTCTTCTTCCGCGCCCTTTTCTTTGACTTCTTATTCTCGCGAGCTCGAAACGCGCGTATACATATATATATTATATATATATATACGTATTCCTTCTTTTTCTTTCTTCTTTTTGTGCCTACTTTTTTTTGTGTCTCGGCTTCTTGCGCGCGGGCGCGCGAGAGCTTGTTGACAAGTCGGAAATAAGTACTCCCGCGTGTTCTTTCTTATTTCGCAGAGCTAACGCGCCCGATCCTATTCATTCTTACGGTCGCTCTCGCTCGCGACTTCCTTGCGCGGAAACCTTATAGAAACACACACACCTTTCGGGCGCTTTAATCGCATCGGAGCTGCGAGCCAGCTTTTTGTCTTTCTCTCTCTCTCTCTCACCCTCTTTTTTAAGCTCGGGAATAAGATTAAACACTTGTGTATATAGTCGTATCGACGCACACCGTAATCTTGACAAAAAAAAGGAGGAGGAGGGGAAAAAAAGTACGCTGAAAAATGTCACGTTGTGCTGCAAAAAAAAATTTATATATATTATATATACGTGCTTGCTCGAGGTGGCCTCTCGAACGCTCAAGTGAGAGTGAGTTGAAAAGAAAAAAGGGAAAAGGGAAAAAAGCCTCGAAGTGCAAGAGAGTAAGCAGTAAGTAGTAGCAATGGCACTATACATAGAAGCAGCAGCAAGGAGTGTTATCGACGGGGCTACTCATGTGCTCTCTAGCACACAAACTCCGTGCGCCGCTCCTCGACTGCAAAAACATAGAGCCCCGTGACTCATGAGAGCTTATATAATATAACATGCCGCATTTATACATATAAGTTGGTCTCGAAGATCTGTGTGTGTATACACACACACACGCGTACATATAATATACACATAAGCGACGTGTGCACATTCACCTACTTTAGATTAGTTTGCCATGCGAACGTAACGTCACGGTATAACTATGTGTGTGTGTGTACGTGTACGACGAGCTGCACAACTTTGTGCGCCGCGACGCCAGATCCTCATACCGTGCTATACGCTATACGTAGCAGGAATAATATCTCCATCTCTCGACTGTAGTAGTATAAACGAGAGCCCGAGATATTGAGTAGAGAGACTTTGGCAGCGGAGCTTTGAGAATTATACGCGGGCGTTCGAAGGAAATCAAACGGTCCCTTATACATGTTATATAACATACGTATGAATATTATGGGGGCTAATACGTTTCCGCCGAGCGAGGCATATTTTCTTAATTAAAAGCGCGCGCGGATATATATATATATATATAATACGCGTCTGCCGATGTTATATGTACTCGTTCGACTACAGAGCTGCGTCTTTGAGGCGCGCGCGCGTATATATCGATGACAAGTAACGCGGGAGAGAGAGAGAGAGGAAGATCTAATCGGCTGGAAGTAATTCCGCAATGCTGCTGCTGTATACAGCGGAGGAATTTTGCCCGTGTTAAAGTGTCGAAGAAAAGCGAATCAAGGGATTAGACACGGCTGCCTTGGTCCTCGGCTCGCGTATTATTGCAATAGTTGCGTGTATACCCCTCTCCCAGGAAGCAAGTGGAGGATAAGTATAAGGAGGTGGAGTAGAAATGTGCAGGGGCCTGCGTTCGGCGAGTTTGATCCTACATAAGCTCTGAGGCTCTCTCTCTCTTGGCTGGTAGTCTAGTACACGTTATATAATTTACAACGAATTGCCGTGGCTCCTTGAGAATATGCTTCGCGTACTAGAGAGAGATGCCGTTTGAGGAATTGCATATAATGTAGTTAGTCAACGAGCTATATACGCGATCTCGTTCGCAGCAAAAGAGAGACAGAAAGAGAATATATATTACGCGAGATCTTAAACGGATGAATTCGCGTATACCTTGCTACATATCTGCAATTTATCATCATATTATTATTAAGGGGACACACCAGTGTTTATGCCTATAAATGAAAAACATGAAAATCAAGGATTACCATTAAAATTTTTTGTTTCTGTATTAAAATATGTTTTTATAGGTCCTTTTACAACAAAATTTATGTCTCTAGTTCCTCTTATTATTAAAATTCATCCAGGATTCATATATATTGACTTGTGATTTCTAAGTCATTGACCGCGTGATTTTGAATGTAATATTTATAAGCGTTATTAAAATAGCTATTTTCGTCATTTTTTTGTACTTTAGTATGAAAATTTTCCAAGCCTTTTGTTTAAATTCTGTTACACTTAAGTAGAAAAGAATTTTACTACAAAACTTTTGAGACCTAAAGGACGCAAATTGAATAAATGTTACATTCAAAATCATGCGGTCAATGACTTAGAAATCACAAGTCAATATATATGAATCCTGGATGAATTTTAATAATAAGAGAAACTAGAGACATCATTTTTGTTGTAAAAGGACCTATAATAACACATTTTAACATCAGAAACAAAAAATTTTAATAATAATCCTTAATTTTCATGTTTTTCATTCATAGGCATAAATACTGGTATGTCCCCTTAAATACGTAGCGTCGATCCTCTCTTCAGCAGCGATATACATACACGTGTCGTTTGACAGCTCGCGCGATTTCAATTTTCAGCTGTATATACCCTCGGTGTATAATATCTTCGAGCACATTTCGGGGAGGATAAATTAAACGCGCGTAATATAACGATAATCACGTCGAATCGGAGTATAGGCGCGCGTGACCCGTAGGCGCACCGTATTATAATGCCGTGCGTCTGTATGTATGGTACGTGAGCGCGCATAAATAAGCGTTCGTTGGGGTTTGGACGCAATTATACGTTTATTTTCGCGGGCACGTTAAAATCGGGGTTCAAACGGTCGGAAAGAGAGAGAGAGAGAAAGGAAAAAGACGTAAGGTAGGATACAGGAGGCAGTGAAAGAGAGGAAATATACACGGGTCCGCGCGCGCGAGCGATCTTTGTGGTGTTACGCGAAGCTGTGTACGAGCTGGCAACGCGAAAAAGCGAAGAAAATGATGAAAGAGAGCGAGAGAGAAAAGAGAGAAAGCCACGCTAGGATACGAAACGCAAAAAAAAAGGGAAGGAAAAAAAAATAAGTACGCGAGAGAGCTTCAGCAGTCCGCAAGAATCAAACAAAAGCAGCTCTTATATACGCCCATGCAGCAGACCGACACAAATTCTCATCGACTCTGCGGCGCGGCAGACTAGTAGTAGTAGTAGTAGTAGTGGCAGTAGTGGCAGTGCGCGCCGGTACTCGGCGGCAATATAGTACTGGTAAATTTTGCGCGCAGGCGCTCACACCCCGTCACGAGGCGAGGAAAAATTTTATATACATACACCCGTCGCTATTCTACCGAGGGTGGGAGAGGGTGGTATATGTCAGGCGCGCGCGCACAAACCGACCGACTATACTGCGCTTATACTACTGCTGCTGCCGCTGCTGCTGCTGCTGCTGCTGCAGACGGCAGCGCGGCATGGGCAGGATGAATATCCGCTCGCGGCTTCCAGTCCGCTCCTGGGGTGCGACGATGCAGGACGACGACGAGACGGGTGAAGTAGTGCCGTCAACTACGGTACTGAATCAGCAGCATGAACACGATCAGCAGCAGCAGCAGCAGCAAGACGAGGTGGAGCTCGCCAGGGGCCAACTGGCCGCGATCCTGGGCAGGGCGGGCAAGCTCGAGCTCGCGCCCCAGCTGGTGCTGGCCACGCGGCCCGCCAAGCGTCTGCTGGCGCGCACCAGCGGCCTGTTCGGCCGTCACGCCTGGCGCTGCGCGACGTGCGCGTTGTTGTTGACGGCGCTCGTGTACCTGTGGGCCCGCTGGCCGACGCAGCAACGGATCGAGACCGTGAGGACCGTGCTCAGGAGGACGGTGAGTCATTTTTTTCTCTTCCAAAGTTGTTGTTGTTGTTGTTGTTCGAGGCCTACATATGTAGGCCACCATCGCGTGATTATACTTAGACATCTCTCACCCAACTTTTAATACATATATATCTATCTCGCGGCGACGTCTATTGTGCGATGAATGCGCGACTCGCTACCCCATTCAAAATTGCCGGATGTGTGTGTGTGTGTGTGCTTTTTTTATTCCACTCCCTTTTTTTGCTTTTCTGCCTTTTTTTTTCTCTTTCCCTATCCGACAATGCCTCGAGCTCAAGGATATTGAAAATTCTCTCTCTCGCTCTCTCTTATATCGATATATATTTCAGGCCGGTAGTTTCGTATTTCTGCATGATGCACACGCGGCGCTACTTCGATCGACCGACCAACTCCTCCTCTATCCCCTTGATCAATTTGCTCGTCCGATAATTACTTTTTTTGGCCTGGAAAATTGGAAAGAGAGCTCGGTGGTGGCGGTTGGAGAAAAAAAAGAGGTAAAGAAAAGAGAGAGAGGGAGCTAGGGGAAAAAAATAACGTAAATCATTCATGCCTTTTTATCCTATAATTGTTCGGGAGTTAAATTGAAGGCTTCCACGCGCGGACCAGCTCCTGTATGTAGCTACGTTCATGCTTCAAAACCGATTCGATGATTACACAGCACGCGCGCGCGCGCGCGAACTTTTCTGCACGGGTCCTGCTGCCGTGCGGATCGAGCTGCCTGCCAGCCAGCCTGGAGCGCGCGTTTAATCGCTCCGCTGATTAAGGCATAAAGGATCGCGTACGAGGGTGGTAATAAACTCGAATCAATCCCGCTCTCCTCTAAATGATTCCGCGACGCGAGGTAATAGGGAAAAATAACGCGATCCGAGAAATACCGAGAAAAAAAAGGTGTATGCACGTGTGTATCTTTGACAGCGATCGCGCCGCGAGTGTTTCCACGAGTGTGTGCTATATGCACGACAGTTCCACAAACAAAAAATAACGAAAAAAAAAATAAAAATGCGCGCACGCGATAATAACACCAGCCAACGGCAGCTAGCAGCAGTGGAGTTCTGCAGATGCCAGAAAAAGGCACTCACGCTCGCACACATCGAGTATTCAGCGCGCAGACCATAGCGGTCTATATGTATATGCTGCTAGTGCATGTGCAGCTGCACGCCTCGCTGCCGTATATTATATATCTATATCGAGCCGAGCGTATAATTTGAATCGATAGCAATCGGTCGGACAATTAAGGAAATCTCGCGTGTCCCTGATATTACATTACGACTGCGTGTTTCCCTCTATGTGTGTGTGTGTGTATGTGTGCCGTGTGCTCTGCGGCTCTGATGAACAAAACAAAAAAAAGCTCTGGTGTGTGCTTTTTGCAGGATGTACTGTGCTGCTACTGCTGTAATGCACAGCAGCGCAGCCTGCGGTGTTATTAGGCTAATACGATTCTCGTTACAGCGACGAAAAAAAAAAAACAAAACAAGGCAGAGAGAGCCGCGTCTCGTAAAAATCACGTGTACACGCGCGCGCGCTCGAAAAGAAGAAAAATAGTCGCAGCGACGCACACTCGGGAGGGATTATAAGAGCTGTCGTATCGCGGCGAGCTATCTGCGTATATAACGTAATATGTCCTTTTTTTTTTGTTAAGAAAGAGAAGATGAAGAAAAAAAAATAATAAATAAAATAACCAGCGCGAGATATATAAGTGGCGCTGCGACTGTGCGGGATTCTTGAGATCTCAATTAGGATAAACACTTGAAACTTATATTATATAAAGGCACAGCAGCAGCAGCAGCAGCAGTAGCTACGTCGAGTAAGAAAAGTTTCACGCTGGCTATGCAAAGTTGAGAGAGAGAGAACTAAGAGCTAGAGAAGCAGAAAGCCTTAGAGAGAGAAAGAGCTGCTGCAACGAGAGAGAAAGAGAAAAAGAGAGCGAGAAGATGGTCTCGCGATGAAGCTCGGAGCGCGCGAAGAGATCGATTGTTTTTCATTTCGAATGAGTTTTAATACGTCACTCGCTAGATCGTCAGCGAGAAAGAGCGAGAAGAGAATAAGTCAGCGATGATAATAAGATAGGAATTAAAATTCGTTTTATACGTATGTATATCCTCGCGCGCTATGTGCCAAAGACTAGCTGAATTGGTAATTTCGCCCCCCGCACCCTCTGTACACCAGTCTATATAATACAAGCTCGGAATGTCGATCGATCATTCTTTGCTCCCCGGCTATATAAGTTTCTCGAGCCTCTCTCTCTAGCTCGCTTCGCGTGTAGTTTGTTTTTTTAAAGCTCTCTTCGCGCAGAGCACAGAGCTCTCTATACTCTCCCCCGCTCGCGTGTGCAGAGGCGAGGAAAATTGAAAAGCATAATATTGCATTTGCTTCGGTGCGAGAGATCGACTTTAGTTGCCCCCCTTCCCTATATATATATAGCTTTTCCCAACTATATGTATACACTCACACACACACACCTTTACGACGACGGTAAAGGCGAATTTTATGCCGACGATGAGATAATTGGAGCTACGTCGAGAGCGCACGATATATATATTTTCCTTTTCCTCGTTATTTTTTTTTTACTCGAGCCAAGTTTTGATAGCTCGTCAATGTTCGCTTAGCGAGCGAGAGGCTATATACGACGGCTAGTTAAAGAGAGCAAGAGTGAGAGAGAGAGAGAGAATCGTATCGGAGGTTAATTTTCTTGACTTTTTTGGGAAAGTAAAACTTCCTTGCGGGCGTTGAGTGAACGCGATAATCGTAGGAATATAAAAAAAAACGCCAACAAACAACTATGAAATAATCGAAGTCTAAGTAAATTAGTGAATTCAATTGAAATTATAAATTTATTTTTCGTGATTCGAGTATATTTTATCGATAGACGTGCGATATGTGAAAAACTAAGTTTTTTCTATCATTTATAGCGATTTTAAATTGAATTTATTAATTCGCTTCAACTTCAATTTTACTGTGAACATTTGTGGAAATTTATTAATTCTTGCTACAGTCTTGAACAACTGATTGTTATTTTCAAAAATTAGTTATAATTTTGTTGGAACATTTCAGTATTAATATTCTACTTGTATTGTAACAAGATTTATTGCCATCAAAGGTGTCATATGTTATTATGAGCTTTTTAATTTCATCAAGAGATGGAGTATTGAAAACTTTTCAACGACTATACAATATTATCCAAGAAGTTACATAATTATTACGGATACTTTTAATAAATATATACTTTTTCAATGCCCTCGCAATTTCACCGATTTAAATAGCATCTCCGAAATCGATCGTCGCCCAAAGTCAGCCTCGTCGTCCAATATCTTATTATTGCTCTTCTAACTCAGGGTATTCTGAATACACGCAGCGCAGCTGTAAAAGTTTTGTTTTCAAAGCTCGCGCAACGCTTGACGAAACAATGACCATCGTCGTTTCAACGAAAAGTCGAACAATTTTTTTTCAAGGTTCACTCAGTTCTGAAGATGAAAATGTTGATATAGTTAACGAACAATTGCTAAACGAAAAACGCACACTTTTTTCCAAGTTGTAGTTGATCAGAGAGATTTAATTGATAGTTCAATCGATAGGTCGTCTAACGAATTTAAATTGCCTGCTGCGCATTAAAAGTCATCGTAATTAATGTAACGATCCAGCATAGTCACTGACTGAATGAGAATAAACAGAAAGAGAGAGAGAGAGAGAAAAAAGGAAAACGGAGAAAGAAATCCACATCCCCGGTATCAGTAAGGTGAAAGAGCACCCACACACACGGCAGCAGCAGCAGCTATTCGCGAGTACTTGCGTGTATGATAAACGCGCGTTTCAGCTTTGCAAGTAGAGAAAGAGATGCAGTAGACGCGCAGTACAGTGATTAGTGCGCCATCGCAGCAGCAGCAGCAGCTCGACGGGCATCAACAGCCCTCCAGTCTCCCGCGCGCAGCTTCTATATAAAGCTTATAAAGTGCAGTGGCACACGCGGGTGCGTCTGTCCGTGTGTATATGCATAAGCTTTTAAATCTCTCGCATATATAGCCCCACTCGCGCGCGCGCGTAATCCGTCAGCTGACTTTGCGATAAATTTAAACTCTTTTGCTGCTGCTGCTGCTGCTGCTGCTCGCGCGCGCGAGTCGAGTCTCGCTTATACATTCGCGTGGCTGTATGTATGTGCGAGCGACTGAGTTTTACTATATACGTAAAACTGCACCTGGCCTCGACGCGCGCGTGCGCGCCCGCGCTCAAAGGACGAGAACACAAAAGCTCTCCGAGCGTAAGCGCGAGGAAGAAAAAAAGCGAAGAGAACGAGGAGTCGAAAAAAAAAAAAATTTTTTCTGCATACGCAGAGGCCTCGGCTGAGCACAACTGCTGCTATCCTATATGTGTGTGCAGGAGTCAAATCCAAAACTCGGCGCGAACGGCCCGAGTGATATTCTCTCTCCGCGTGATATATTGTCTTGCTGCGCCT
The DNA here is from genome assembly GCA_034770305.1 of Trichogramma dendrolimi. Classification (NCBI taxonomy): domain Eukaryota; kingdom Metazoa; phylum Arthropoda; class Insecta; order Hymenoptera; family Trichogrammatidae; genus Trichogramma; species Trichogramma dendrolimi. The sequence goes on along the minus strand of JAPMIB010000038.1, from coordinate 1,425,071 downwards.
TTTTTCTGCCTCGGTTACTACTACTATACTCTTCTCTTTTCTTTTGACGATGGTGCAGCAGCATTGCACACACACCCACACATACTGCAACGCTACAGTAGCGTGCGGGCGCGCGCGCGCGTCGTTTAATAATTTCTCGCGCGTTTTTTCCTGCATCTGACTCCGAAACTTCCACTACACTTTTTCAACCTACCTACCTCTCTCTCTCTCTCTTTTTATTATTTATTTTGTCGGTGCACAAGAACCACAAATTTATATACGCAAGATTTCGTCGCCGCGCTCGTATATATCGACGTATAAATTTCAATTGAGATATAAAGTCTCGAAGCTCCTCTCTCTCTATATATATTTAATACGCGCTCGCGCGCGCAGTTGAAGAGGCATAAATTTTCTCCAGCCCTCGGCTAGATATATATATATATATTTTTTTTTTTTATGTATACGCCGCTCGGAACCGAAAGAAAAAAAAAGGAGACACATCGCGTCGTACGTTCGGCACGTGTGTACGCGTGTGTGTGTGTGTGCAGCGCATAGTCCGACGACGCTCTCTCCGCGCAGTGTCAGTATTTTATGCTACTTACAACAACAAAAACTTGAGTTATTTTCTTTGAAAAAAAGAGTGTATAGCAAAATGAAAAAAAAATAAAAAAGAGAACAGGAGAAGAAATTTACTCTATATATTTTCCATGCTTTTCTGGTGCTGGCGTTGACTGCTGCTGCTGCTGCTGGTATACTACTAGCTAGCTAGCGCGCGGACGCTCGGCGCGCCGATGCTCGAGGCCAAGTTTATTGGCTTATACAAGCCCGAAGTACGACGAAAAAAGTCGACACATATAAAGAGAGAGAGAGAGAGAGAGCCCGAAGAGGACTTGTTTTCAGACTCTATATACTGTGTACGGACTCGCTGTCTGTACGCCGTTACAGGCGCGCACACACACGCGCGCCTGTATATAATATTTTGATGACAAAATGTATATCCTACATAGATATAATATACCGCTGCAGCCTTGCGTTTCTACGTGAAAAACTTATGTTGGCGCGCGCTCCTGTATATATACTATACGTATACGCTGTGTATACACGGGGACTCTGTTCTATTTCAAAGAAGCAGCAACGCGCACACATACACACGGTAGTACACAGAGGGAGAAACAGCAGCAGTAGCAGCACACAGTACACATAGCCAGCAGCGCCCTGAGGACTTGAATTTCTCTCTGTCTCTCTCTTTGGCAAAAGCAAAGGAGAGAGAGAGAGAGAGAGAGAAAATAAGAAGACAATGCCGTATGCTGTCGCCGCACAGTAGCACTGCCTATACTACTGCTGCTGTATTCACTACATGCGGAGCTCGAGACTCGACCATCGTCGTCGTCGTCGTGTATGTATATAAAAAAATGCGCTCGCGCTCCAGATCGCATTGCTGCTGCTGTTGCCTCGTGTCGTAAGGTTTGCGGCTTACATAGTAGCATATACACACACACACACACGCAAGCGCGAAACACGCGCTGACTGCATTATATTTGCACAAAAGCTCCCCACCGCGCGTCTAAATTGTTTGTCGTGCATATCAGGGCATAAAGTCGCCGCTGCCGCTGCTGCTGCTGCTGCGGCCAAACTTATTTATATTACATAGACACACATTGCATACATATGTATAGCGGCACGCAGATGCGGCTCCGCTCGAGTCTCTCGCGCGCGCGTTGCATAATACGCAGCGTCGAATTTTTTTTTGTATCATTTCATTTTTTATTACTCGTTTTTATTTCCGCGTCCTACAGTAGTGTCTCTTTCTCTTTTGGAGCTTCTTTGTACTCTGTATAAAGTCTCCTAGTCGAGCTCCGTCCAAAAAGGGAGAGAAAAACGAGGAGCACGATACGCGTAATACACGAATTGTCGCGCACAAATTGAGGAGTCCATAGCGCGTGGCAGCGCTGCGCAACGTATTACGTAGTCAAATAATACGTGGCGTATACACATTGTCGTATTACCATCGGTTTCGCGCTCCTGTAATACGTGTGTACGTATATCCCAGCCAGTTTTGCTCTGGGTAATCAACTAACACCTCCCCGACGCGTGTATACGTGTGTATGTGCGAAGGTAGCAGTACAGCCTCGATGTACTCCGAGACTTTGGCCTTATATGTACTCCGGTAACATCACCACAGGCGCTCGGTTTACACCCCCGCACAGCAGCAGCAGCAGCAGCAGCGGCAGCAACAGAAGCGCGAGTATATGCCTTTTATACGAGTAGATATATACCATACACGTGCTGCTGCTGCTGCTGCTGCTGTACAGAAGAGTTGAGTGAGATGAGCTATATGTGCCCCCAGCGCACGACTGTTGTGTGTATGTGTGTGTGTCGGTGCACGTGCGTCTATATATGTATTTGTAATGTAGTTGAAGTTGCTACTGCTGCTACTGCTGCTGCTGGTCGGGCGTGGCGCTTAATTATGTATGTAAATTACACGGGGCGAAAGAGGCCTTCGTACTCTCCCGGACTTTCGCAAACGAGAGAGCGAGTTGCGCAGCAGCAGCAGTACCCATTTTCAAGTTATATACATGTATAGACAGGACACACACACCCACTCACCTGTATATACAGCAGCTAGTTTCGCAGTATATAATATATATAAAGGGCGAAGCTCGACGCTCACTTCTGCGAGCGAGAGTCGGGGGCATAGTCCGAAAAGGACGAGTACCTGTCACGTACAGGAGTGACTGAGAGACTGAGAGACTGGCCCGGTATATATTATATACACGCTATATGTGCCGGTGTGTACAGGCAAGAAATCGTTGATTCGAATTTTTTTTCCGCTCTCCTCTTCTTTTTCATCTCGATTGCACCGTATATACTCATAGTTGTTGCTTTTTTTTTTTTTTTTTTAATGGATTAAAAGAGGGATCGAGGAGCAGCCAATTACGAGCGCGCGGGACGACACTGTCTAATTGATTGGTATAGTTGAATTACGCGAACGGACTCGAGCTTAGAAATTGTCCGTATATACGTATATAACGTAGCCACGCATCCATCGATGCAGTCGTCCACGCTAATGGGGACTGGCGCTAAAAAAAAACGGAGTCGAGGATAGAAAAAAAAAAAAGAAAAAAAGGGAAAAGAAAATCAGCTCGAAGCCGCGATCGGGTGTATCAGCTAGTATATACGTGTACGTTCGTTCGAGCCAAGAGTTATATCGAGCTTCAACCACGACTTGGCTTATACACACACGTCGACTTTATTCGCCGACGGAGAATCGAGCGAAAGATTCTCTGCATACGTATATAATATGTACGGGCGCGGAGCTCGAGCATATTTAATTTAAGCTCGTTGAGCTGCGCACCGAGAAAACCCGACTAGTGCGTAGATTTTCTGCTTCTCTCTCGCTCTCGCGAAGTTGTACGATTTTTTTCCTCATTTTCTCATTCTTCTCTCTCTCTCTCTCTCTTTCCTGACTAATCAAACGAGGGAAAATTTTTCGTGATCAGCCACCATTGCGCGCTTATATATTGGATTCACGCGAGGGATCGTTGTTTTTTTAATTTTTTTTTTTTTTTCATAAACGTAAACAGAATAACGTCGCTCGTTGTCGGACGCGGCCGCGTCAATCAACAAAGCCGGCGGCACGTATGATATCGTGCCGCACGTACATATATGAAAAAAAAAAAATGAATGTATCACGCGATCCAATGCATCGGAAAGTCGACAAAAGTCGACACTGCCTGGCTGGCTGGCGCGCGCGCGAATGAATCAAAAAAATACACGCGAGCGACACGCGCGATTAATCACTCACCCAAGTTTTATATAGAGGGGGGGGGGGGTTACATTGGGGCCAGCGGTAGCAGCTCGAGGAGGAAGGAGAAGCGAGATGTATAGCGGCGCGCGCGCGGCCTCGGTCGAATGTACGTCGCGCGCACGTCACCGGCCCGCTGCAGGCGAATGATCATTCGCCCGGTATAAGACTGACAAATTGAGAAACTGCAGCGGCGGCGGTGCCTGCTGCTCTTCGGACCGAGATATAAATTTTCATACCAGCCGTACCGAGAGCGATTTTCGCGTTCGAGTTATTAAAAGCTTTACAGGACGATAAATTTTCATACTCACACACACACACGTACATAAAATACTATACATATACGTGGGCGTCTGCTCGAAATCGATCCTCTCTCTCTCTCTCTCTCGCGGCCTATCGCGTGTATTGATTTTCACTCTCGCCGTTGCGTTGCGCCTGGCTCGACGCCGAGTAGCTGCTCCTGCTGCTGCTGCTGCTGCTGCACTCGGAGGCACTCTCATATATAGCCACGCGCATTATATACACGTAATACGCGGCAGATTTAACGCGTAAATACTCGACGCTCGTGTATCGTTATCCGCGTATAACATCTCGCATAGGTATATTATATATATCGAAGAAAATTTGTGCAGCAGCAGCAGCAGCTGTAGTATCTGAGAGGCAAATTGTATGCGGCGCGTCTATCCCTTTTACTCTTCTTTGCGCCTCGTGCCACGCAGACGCGCTTGGCAGTACAGAGCTTGCAGCGGCAGAGAGCTTGCATGATAACTTGGCAGACTAATTAGCAATTATAAAGATTAGCGAAATAGTTATGCGCGCGCGGCTTCATCTCTCTGATCTGCCTCTCTCTCGCTTAAGTTTCTTCCTCCACTATACGATGCTCGAGAGAGAAATAGAGAAGCCGGTGTAAGACTATGAGAATGAAAATAAAAAAAAAAACAGGCGCGCGTCGGGGTAAAGAGGAAAAATTCTTCTAAGTCACGATACATTCAAGTGGTAAGAGTCGCCGAGCTTTTTTTTTCTATCTTTCTCTTTCCCTATCTCTTATGCCGGGGGTTAAGCTTTTTTTTCCATTACCATCAAGTTATTATAATCGTTTCATCCTTTATCAACCGAGGAACGTGCTCAAAAACGTAGAGAAGAGAGGAGAGAGAGAGAGAGAGATAGTCGCGAGTCTCAAGAGAGCCGGCGAGCAGCGAGCTTTTTTCTCTCTCGCTCTCGTTTTTTTCATTTCATTTTTTTCGTAGCTGCGCTCTTCTTTCTTCGTCCCTTTTTTTGCTGTTCTCCAACCATCCAACCCATGTAATATGTATACTCAATATTAATTCGAAATTACGAATGTTTGAGTTATCAAAAAAACGAGAGCCCGAGTAGAGAGCGAGTAAAAAATTGTATACCTTTTTTCATCGTAATAAATCGAGTAATGTGCACACAGCGCAGCAACAATTTTGCGCCTCGAGTGAGCAGCGTCGCTCTTCGCTCCGGCGCACTATACCGCGCCTGCACTCGTTACTCTTTTGCAATACGGCGCGCGCGGAGAAATTTGCGCGCAGTCGAGCTTATCATTAATTCATGTAGCGTACAAAATATATTATCATCTAAAAAGCCATATACGAGCCGCCGCCGTCGCCGCTGCCGCTGTTACTGCTGCTGCAGCCTAGCCTCGTTTATTCTTTCACACAACATTAAATTTTGCGCCCTCCTCCGTGCACCGCGCAGCCTATAGCCTGTCCCCCTCTCATATATAAAGTGTGCGTTATATAGATTATAGATGGCAAAATGTTCGATCGGTAATAATAAAAAATTACAAGGGCTAAAAAGCCTCGATAAAGTCCACGCTGCGACATTCATATAATACGTTATATGGGGGTAGTAGACCCCCCCCTCCCGCTGCGTGCAGCGCTTGCTGCTGCTCCGCAGTCATTAATCTGCGATAATCTTAAAAACTCGGCTGAAATGTATGTGTGCCTGTGTGTGTGTACGGGTGCATGGTGGCTGCACAAGCGAGCATCCCTGAAAAATTGGCTACTCTCTCTACGACGCGTCGTTGCGGCGTTATCGAGCTAGCGGCGGGGCCCATATAATACACACTTTGCTCACGCGCGTTTACTCGCTCGTAAAGTGTCTGCGCTACGTAGCTAGGTATATATATCGCACCACTACCCGCCGCCGCAGCAGAGCATCGCTGCTCTTCTCTCTCTCTCTCTCTCTCTCTCTCACTCTTCGTAACAACCAACTCATTGAATAAAAGTCTCTCATACATAGATAAATGTTGATAGAAAAAACGTCAAGTTTATCGAAGCGCGCGGAGAGATATTGTAATAACCCTTGCCCCCCCGCCGCCTCCGTCGCCGCGCTGCGTGTGCTTTATCGTTTATGCGCGCACCTCGTACTCCGATTTTCCGTGACTTTATTTTTTTTTTTTTTTGTTTCCGCATTTATTGCCGCGTGCGGAATCTTCATTTATGCGAGCTGAAAACTCATCATCAGCTACTACTGCCGAGTTGATATACCCGACTCTATCTAAAGCACACGCCTGCGAGTGTATACTGCGCTGTGGATAACAATTTTTTCCCCGCATCCGCGAGCTTTATATGTACTGCTCGCTTCGCTTGATTTACTCGCGAGTCGACGACACGTATGCACGCATACACACACATACACACACGTCCACACCCGCACGCGTGATGGAAAAGCAGTATATAGTTGGAGAAACTTGATGGAATTCATATACTCGCGTCGCGTCGGCGTATGGGGTATATATAATGGCGAAACGCGACGCGCGAGAAGCTGTAAAAGGAGTTACTCGCTTTTTTTTGCTTCTTTTTTCATTTTCATGATATACTACTACTACCACTACTACCGCCGTTGGGGGGTGGGCAAGCCACGTATCGCATTACTTCGCGGGGGAGCGCATTATATACAGCAGCCCACGCGCGTGGATTCGCGAGTAATTGTCCATTTTAATTCGGTTCGCGCGGGGCACGTGTGTATCGCAGTAGTAGTAGTGCGTCGTTAAACGAAATTGACCGCGCGAACTGAGAAGTTTTTTTTATATACTCTCGCGGGATAGGCGTAATCACGATGTACAGCCGCGATAATAAAACGATAAATTCAATGGAAAATATCTTCGAAACGGGTAGTGCAGGGGGCTATATGTACCGCGATCGAGAGTGAGCTCATTGTGTTATTATGTGCGTATGTATAGATATGGGTGAAGCATGTACTCATTCTCTTTCCTCCTCTCTCTCTCTCTCTCTCTATAATAGGCCGCAGAGCGAGCTGCTGCCTGATAAGGCCAATTTCGCGTTGAATATTCCATAGGACGCGTACTATAACGCATAATGCGCCCGCGTGCCTCGCATTAACGCCGCACGAAGCGCCCATATATATATAAACGTAATACGTTCCTGTATTACTCGAGAGAAGAGGAGAGGAGAAGAGAGGAGATGGGCCATCATCAGGTCTTCGACAATGCGCCGCTGCTGTACGTTCGGGATCGCGTAGTCGTACTTTCAAGCATATATAATATATATAGCCTACATATAATATAAGCGTGTGCGTACTACTACTACTACTACTACTACTACTACTACTACTACTACTACTACTACTACTACTATGTGGCTAAGCAGCAGCGGACCAACCTAGAGAGAGAGAGAGAGAGAGAGAAAACCGGTAATAGGAATATTAATATTAATCGGTCGGCAGCGATGGCTATACGTGTATTCGTTTGTACAGATATCTATATTATACTACAAGCAGGCGCGAGATAGGCCACACCGGCCGGTGCCAAAGTGCCTGGGCAATGTGTGTATTATGCCTATATTTCTCTCTCTCTTTCGCTCTCTGTGCACCGCAAAAACCAAAGCTGAGGCTAGCCCATGTGAACTACTTTATATATCGGTGCACGCGCAAATGTATATAATGCATAAATAACTTTGCCGAGTGCGTGTACGTATGCGGATGGAGCGAGCTCGATAAAGCACCTATACTATAGGTACCTTGGTTTTGGCTGCATGCGGTTTTTGCGTGACGTTACGCGTGTAATGTGCGTCGATCGACGTTGCGTTACATATTTTATTGACACGGATTCAGAAAACTTTTGTCCCAAAAATATGATGAAACAGCTCGATGACTTTTTTTCTCTATATCTCGTCCGAAAAGCTAGAGAGGTAAAGTGCAATGCACATTTTGTTGGAAACGAAAATTAAGCAAACTCGTGGTCAGTGCCGCTGGATGAAATTAGAAAAAATGAAGCTCTCTGCGCTCCTGCTTATATTCAATTATATCCTTCGCTGGGACGCGTTAAAAGTTTCTTTCTTTGCTGCGCTGCGGCGACGGCACATACACGCAGAAAAAACGTGTGTTTACGTCTAAAACGCAAGGAGTAAGAAGTTTTTAACCCAACTTCGCCCGACTCCGTGCGGGATGGGTGAAAAAAAAGTTAATCAAGCAATGCAAAAGTTCAGCGCGAACACGTGTATAATAATGCACGAGGCGACGACGAAAACGGCAAAAAATGTTTCCGCCCGGGATCGAACCGGGGACCTTCCGCGTGTTAGGCGGATGTGATAACCACTACACCACGGAAACGCTCTTGGAGGGTGGATCGTTAAGTTCCAAGGTAATTTTCGAGCTCAAAAACGATGGAGTTTCATGTAAAAAAAGGTGAAATGATGACAAATCAAGGCTAGAAATACCAGCACATTGTGCAGTTTAAGAGATTATGATTGTAAAGGTATGGATGTTTATTTTTCTAGTGAACAGGAAGAAGAACAGGAATAAGAAAAGTATTCAACTATTATGAAAAATTTTTATAACATTCTATTACTTTTTACAAATTTAAAACATTTTAATTTCTCTCTCAGAATTTTGGTATAAGGTAACAAAGCTAATAGATAGACTGGTGACCAGTTGATGGATGATTGGTTATTTTCATAATGATTACAATTATTATACGGTATACAATGATTTTTAGTGTTTTATTCAGTCAAGATATCTTACTGTTATTGGAATCACTCGTTTATCTATTGATTTGGTTGTTTTATACAGTAATTCTCAAAGAGAAATTAAAAATTTAGAATTTCCGAAAAAGTAATAGAAATTATAAAAAAATCTTCATCACAATTGAATACTTTTATTTCACTCCCACTCCTCGTCCTTCTCCTCGACCTTGTGTTCAGTAGAAAAATAAATACCCAAATCTGTAAGTCTTAATTGCTTCTACTGCAAAATGTGCAGATATTTCTAGCCTCGATTCGTCATTATTTCACCTTTTTTTACATAAAACTCCATCGTTTTTGAGCTCGAAAATCGCCTTGAAACTTAACGATCCATCCTCCAAGAGCGTTTCCGTGGTGTAGTGGTTATCACATCCGCCTAACCAATGTCATAAAACCTGAATTCCAGACACTTAATTCCAAAATCGATGAAAATTCCCAAAAAATCCAATTCTTATATAAATCATTTAATATACCATGGACAGAGTAAACTCATTCACATCTACAACCATAATTTAGCAGTAGACTGCATTAAAATCATGGCGTTAAACGTTAATTCTTATATCTATATAGGAGGAATAATTTGGGTATTTTCATCGATGAACACACACCAGACGTTGGCTATATGCGAGACCAAACTGTCTAAGAAACACAAGTTGGTTTTTAACAACTACACAATATTCAGATCTGACAGAGATAATAAAGGAGGTGGAACAGCGATACTGGTCAATAGTTCCAGAATCAACTGCTCATTCGTACCTTTAGCCAGTAAGTTAGAAGTGCTTGAATGCACAATCATAAAAATTAACCTACTTAATAATAAATCTTTATTTATAATTGGAGCGTATGCATCCCCCACAGGCAATATAAGCATAAAAACCGACCTAGATAAACTGTTTGAAGAGTTAAAATTGAATAGGGTATCAAACGAGTACTTCTGATTGGTGATTTGAATGCGAAACATTTCAATTGGAACAACCCAGTTTCAAATAATAACAGAGAGGCAGACAATTGAACCGATGGGTCGTGGATGCAGGTATGCTCTATGACACAAAAATTGTATACTCGCAAGTCCCTACCTTATACAAGGCGTGTAGCTTCATAGATGTTGCACTGATTAAAAATAGTTGCACACTAACAGACCAATATCTAATTACACAGGACTACGAAAGTGACCACAGAGCAGTTGAGTTATCATTAATACTTAATAATCAATTACTACCTCCACAGATAAAGGATAGTCTCCCCAGATACCTTTATAAAAAGATGAATATAAAAAAATTTAATCAATGCCTAGAAAAAAATAAAATCATTATCCCTGACAACAAAAATCTTAACAACGCTGAAATAGATTTCTACATAAATAAGCTACAAGCATCAATATTTGATGCAATACAAGCATCGACACCCACTTTTTCGACTAAAAATCATAATGATAGGATACTAAAAAAAAAAATTGTACAACTCTACAAAGAGAAGCATAGCCTACAATCTAAAATACACAGAGTGTGTAATAAAAAAGACCCAATATCAGCTGAGCTTTACAAATCCCTAAAAAAAAATATGAAAAGTGTCAAACAAAAACTTTACCATGAGTTTAGTAAAGAAGCAAATGATAACTGGGCAGACCTCATCAAAAGCATAAACTATAAGGAATCAGCTAATTTTTTCCCAAAACTTAACAAATTATTTAAAAGAAAAAACAATAATGATGAGATAAATAATCTAATTGTTAGAAACAATCATGCTAACTTATTAGACACATGTAAAATAGATAAAGATACTCTAATCACGAACGAAAATAACGATGTTACCATTACTGATCCTGTTTTAATAAACAATGTGATAGGTGAATTTTTTCATAAAATTAACTCCAAAGACACTGACTCTAAATCACCGCTAGAAACATTAATCACTAAAAAAGTTCACGAAAAACACGATGAACTAATGGTACTACCCCCTTTAACGACCTTTAATAATAATAATAGGGCTGTCAGCCCTACTCTCCCCAGTGATACAGCCGAGCACCTATTTACTAATTTTCATATAGTGAAGAAAGGATACAGATAATGAGTAACAAAACTTCTGCCGGATGGGATGAAATCCCAAACGTAATTCTCAAAAGATTAAATGACCAGTATATTAGAAATTACACTTTAATATTCAACAACTGTCTGAATATTAGCTATTTCCCCGAAGCATGGAAAAAGGCGAAATTGATTGTGCTGAATAAAAAACCTGGACAAGCCATTAGAGTGGACAACCTCAGGCCTAAGCCTCCTCCCGGTAATTAGCAAAATTTCGAAAGAATTTTAAAAACACACATAAATAAAATCTGTACCGACAACAACATAATACCAGAACACCAATTCGGATTCAAAGAGGGTCACTCTACGATCCATGCCATTCACAAATTAGTCTCCGATATAAGTTGGAACATGAACAAAAATGAAATGACAGGTGCAATCCTCGTTGACTTAAAAAAAGCTTTCGACTCGGTCTGGCTCGATGGCTTAATATATAAACTAATGAAGCTAAACTTAAACCCCCACCTTCTCAAATTAATTGTTAATATGCTAAAGAATAAATCATTCCAACTGCAGTAGCGATAAAATAAATCGGAATAAAAAGTTTACGTTGACCAAAGGCCTTCAGCAAGGCACGGTCAACTCACCTCTTTTATTCAACATCTTCACAGCAAATCTTCTCAATCTATTCGATTTAAACAAAGGGAAAATTTCTGCTCTAGCGTTTGCGGATGACCTTATACTGTATACGTCTGAAAAATCTAAGAATAATCCAACAAAACTTACAGGAAATATTCGATAAAATATGTAAATTTTACAACGAATGGAAGCTCAAAGTGAACGCTAGTAAGTGTGAAACTATTCTCATCCGTAAACCGCATAAGGATGAAAGTGCATACACGAGAAAGCACTGGAAGGAATTTGTGTTAATTGACCCCGTATCGTACACACATATTCCCCACAAGAGGGAAGTGAAGTACTTGGGCATAATCATAGACGATCTTTTTAAATTTAATTCCCATACTAAAAACCAACTAGAAAAAGCCAGAGCAACATTTATGAAGCTGCACAACCTATTTTACTCACCATATCTCAATAACAAAGCTAAAATAATTTGTTATTTATGTCTTATTAGACCAATACTCACATATGGATGTCCCATTTGGTTCAATTTGTCCGCCTCAGCGATAGAAAAATTCAGACTATTTGAACGCAAGGTTCTACGCGCTTGTCTTAATAAGTATAGAACTCCAAGTAGTAATTTTGTCAAAAGAGTTAGTAATCACGAGTTACTTACTCTAGCTCAAATCCCTAGAATAGACTTTTCTTAGTTTATCTAATTAGAAATTACATTAAAAATGCTATTCAATAACTCAAACAGTTTAATCTATGGTCCTTATTATTATAATGTTGTACATCAAAAGCTCTTAGGCAACGGGTATGTGCCCCCCGAAGCCTTCTACTATCTAGACAGAAATAATCACATTATTAATAAAGATTTTAAACATATATTCTACCATCTGAGTAGGAACAACCTCAACAAAAAAATAATCATAGAATCATTCGACGATAAACACTTAGTTTATTGCAGACACTTAACAAAGTCTGATAGTTATTTACTGAAAATTTTAAATATGTTAAGTAAACCTGTATATATGTTTTTCTTGCTCATTATCTTTAAGAGTTAAATTTACGATTGTTAATATAATTTTATAATTAATAAGAAAAAAAAAGCTCTCACTAACAGATTCTTAGTTTTTTAAACTTTCTAAGAGGCTTTATTACACTTTAATTACTGAACATACTATACTACATGCTATAGATATTAAAAATTTATATTAAAATGGCGAGTGTCCCAAGGGACCATTCTATTTAAACTTGTATTCATTTAACAGTTATTTATGTATATGTTTAAAACTTGTAAAACCACACATTATTTGATAAATAAAACATATATCTTTTAAAAAAAAAAAAAATCACATCCGCCTAACACGCGGAAGGTCCCCGGTTCGATCCCGGGCGGAAACATTTTTTGCCGTTTTCGACATCACCTCATGCATTATTATTACATACGTGTTCTTTTACCAATCTGTAACGAAAAGTTTCATTATGCAGTAAAAATTCGAATGTTTTTGACAAACATTTGCAATACGTTTCATGACGGTTAGATTGTAAAACTGTTGTGGCTGTAGCTGTTCTAGCTGTTTAAAACTGTTAATTTGCACTGGCCTAGCTCGTGCTTTTCAATGCACTCGACACATCTGTATTTCATATTAAAATTACTTGCACCATGAAACATGCACTGATACCTTCAGCATTATGGTGCTTCAGATGTATATAATAACTAACACCAAATGACTTGGTGCAGTAAGTGCCTATTATTGGTCAATTTTTTTATGATGCTATTAGTTGTTATTTGTACCATGAAGGTTGTACCATTCTTTGATTTCGCTTAAAGAAAGTTGATCTTATGAATATTCACTTGTTCAGGCTTGATTTCAAGTATTTCCTGCAAAACCTCGTTGCATGTGGTGTTGGCATGTAGGTCTTTAAGTAAAATAGACCTAACTTTTTCTCTTTCGGTGTGAAAGTATTCGACATTCATATTTTTTAACATTTCCAGTATGTTTTAGTAGCTCTCACTGTTACTGGTTTTAAACATAAAGCTCCAATTTGAATTGCTTTTGATTACGAAGTTTACTTTGAGTCTATTTTCTTTAAACAAAATCAGTATTTTTTGTGAAGATTTCTTTTTTATATATATCGGTAGCTGTCTTGTTTTTCATTCTGATTAGGTAGAGGCTGCACCCTTCTCTTCCCCCTGTTCATCAGAAAAATAAATCCCTAAGTTTGTACAATCTTGATTGCTTCTACTGCAAAATGTGCTTGTATTTCTAGCCTTGATTTGTCATCATTTCACCATTTTTTACATAAAACTCCACCGTTTTTGAGTTCGAAAATTACGATGGAACTTAACGATCCATCCTCCAAGAGCGTTTCCGTGGTGTAGTGGTTATCACATCCGCCTAACACGCGGAAGGTCCCCGGTTCGATCCCGGGCGGAAACATTTTTTGTCGTTTTCGTCGTCACCTCATGTATTATTATTAAGCACGTATTCCTTTACCTACTTGTCACGAAAAGTTTTATTATGCAATGAAGATTTAGATATTTTTGACAAACATGTTCAATACAGTTCATGACGGTTAGATTGTAAAACAGAGAGGCAACATAAGTGCTGTGTTATACAGAATTATTACAAGCTATTATCACCATGAAAGTGATAAGTAGTTCATCATCCATCTCGTATCTATTTGATATCTTTATTTTTGGTTACGCTTAATGAAACATTGTATTATCCATTGTAAAATTTAAAACAATTCATTTATCGTATGAAAAAGTGGACTGTTTATTGGAAAATGGCACATAATAGAAAGTCGTGGAGTAGCGATGTATGTTTTGATCATCTTTATAGTTTCTTGATTAGTAGTGGGGATAAACGAAGAAGGATGATAAAAATTGTTTCCGCCCGGGATCGAACCGGGGACCTTCCGCGTGTTAGGCGGATGTGATAACCACTACACCACGGAAACGCGTCGATGGTTTCCAAATGATAAAATACGTTCCAAATCTCATTTTCAAGCCACAACATCCCATGTAAGGAAAATAAAATCACATAACTTCCTCTATGAGGAAGCAAAACCTATTATCATGTTTTCATGTTCACGCGTTTTTCAGCTGCCTAAGACCTGCAAAAACAATACCCCATGTTCAGAATATGCTGAAAAATTCGAAAATAAATCCCGGAATTGCTCATAAATAATTTGAAAATGACTTTTTAAATGTTTCGAAAAATCTTGATCAGTTTTCAACTACTTTGTAAACGAAAGTACTACTTAAAGCCTTCCCTACTAGATGGCGAGTACTATTATCCGCAAATCTGCAAGTGGCTAAGTGAAAATAATTGTACAAAAATCGAAGAGTTAAACTCGTAGGGTTGTTATGTCGTTGTAATGAGCCCTTTTCTTGGCCAATTACTTCTATAATAAAATCAACTTACCGTTGCCTCATAACTTTAGCATAGTGTGAAGGGAGAGGTTTACAATTGAAATAATAACATTCACTCTTTTAATGCACACTCTCTGATTTATTGTTTATCGTTGTTATGTATAATTTTCAACAAAGTATTAGCTTACTAATTGTCGCTATAATAAAAATTCTTCTGTGGCGTAGTTGCTTAAACTTGGGTAGGCCGCTACCTTAGGGTGGAAGACCGCACTCGCTGTACGTCACTGAATTTCTAAGCACAAGGCCTGCTGAGCGGCAGGGCCGTTGAGGATACTGTAGCTGTTAAAGCTAGCAGGTTTGATGTTTAGTCTAGTTTCACTGCACTTAAACGTCACTTGCGAACACTTGAACTTTTTAACTGGTAGATACAAATTTCGATAGCACAGAGCTTCGCCCTCGACAACAGTTGTAAGTCTTATGATTCCTGTCATAGCTTCGCCGTACTCAACTGTAAAATCCGATCTCTCTCGAGTTTGAATTTTGCCCAGCTTATATACTGTTCTTACATGCATTAATGCTTGCAACTCTTAATGACAGAAAAGCAGAGAAAAGCGCATGTCGCTATCTTCGACATTGCCCGATGTAAATGCTATTTTCGTGGATTCGCCAAATTATGATGCACATTGTTGTGGCCAAGACTATTGTTGTTCATTTTCAATGTCGATTGACGCATGGTTATGCCTTTCAATATTTTTCCTTTGCAGTAATTCATTTAAGCGGACTCTTGCACATGCTCATATTCGTTTTATTTCGTATGTTATCAATTGAACATATTTGTACATATACTTATACCAGGCAGCGCTCGCTTATGCGTGCGAGCACTCATACAGTGTCGCGGTTGCTTATGTGTGTGAGCAATCATACAGTATCGCACTTGCTTGTTCGTGTTTCTTATCTGAACGTATGAGATGTATAATTGTACACGCTACTTGCGACGCGTATTTCTTGCTGGGGCGTTTATAAAATAGATGATCGATAGATCATTGCATTATGCATATTTTCAATCAAGATGTTTTGTAATCAACTGCTATATAAAATTTGAAAAAAGATATGTATCAAGTTTTTCAATCTTAAAAATTTATTTGCAATCGTAATTCATATATTTTTTAACTGAGAGACGTACAATTCTTTCAGTACCTTTTAATTGCTTTGAAAATGTCACGCTATGCTTAATATCTGCATACAAAGGCCCGAAAGAGAAAGATCGATCCCCTCGAGCCATCCAAGAATAACTTTAAAATCGAGCTACTCTTTAGCTCTCTCAAAAGGAATAACGCTACACGAAAAGTCCAAGATAAAATAATTACTTCGCAAACTAATTTTTTTTTCTTACCATATAATCACGTTCACATTTGGATCGTTATACATACAGATACGCAGCTCATGGATAGGCTCTCTATTGACTTTTCTGATCTACCAATGACGCATCAAATTTTATAAAATGCCCAGAATGAGCTCAAATCTCATAGAAAAGCAGTAGTAACCACTTCAAGAAGTGAAGTGCACTTTACCTTTCCCTCTCTCTTCTGGCAAATAGCCCTTTTAATAAGTTTAAATTAGCACAAAGGAAATTAATCTCGGCACTATCGCGGACCCAATTAAATTTTCACGCTCAAAGAGAGAGGGAGAGGCGGAGGGATGGAAAGAGGCAGAGAGAGAGAGAGGTTGAGTAAGGAGAACAAGAGCCAACGACCGTGGCCATATTATAATAAGGACCAGGCCGTGCAAGATGGCAAGAGTATACTGAAAGGCGTTCGAGGGACAACACTTTCTGCTATATATCCCCCTTTGTATGGTGAAGTTATTTATTAATGTGCGTAATGAACGGTTTTTTTATTAGTAATCGCGACTGAAAAATTTATTCGATAATGTCTCTGTATATTCTGTAATTATTATCATTTTTGAAACTACCATTAAGTATGCTTTTACGCTTCTCGGCGAAGGTAATTATTCAGTAAATGAGTAATGAAAATGTTCCCTATCAATTACGTTGAACAGTTTCCGATCATCAAAATTTCAATAAATTGTAGACTTCATAAATTGATGAATTCATGCTTGATCATTACGGTCCATATAACTAATTATGTATTCTACATGTAGTTTAATCGATGCATTACAGCTGAATTTTATCGAATTCCCATCGTTCAACGTTCAACGATGACGATAAAATGGGGGCAAAAAGTGATAAGAAGTTTATGAGCAACAAAAATGTTCGAAAGCACGTCGTCGTGTATAATTATTGAATTTTCCGCAACTAATAGCTGCAATAGTATAATTTACGAAATTAATCTCCGGATACGGTCGGGGCAAAATCCATCCTCGTTCTCTAATCTGATTACATCCGACCGAATTCGAGCGATGAGATTTTATTGAAGAGCTGAAATTGCTGAAATAATCGTAACAAACGCGATTTGACCGGGCTCGAATCTCTCCCTTCCCTCGCTCGTTCGATGATAAATCCGGAATGCGCGCGAGTACGATTACATTAAATATCGAGCGCGATCGCGAATGATCGTAAATAAATTCGAATGGCACTGCTGCAGCATACTATTATTAAATAATACATGAGGTATAATTAGTAAGTCTAATCAATATAATTTATTTATAATTCGTTGTGTGCACCGCGCGGCATATTTCGCTGATTAACAGCCAAATATCGAAAGACGTCCCTATGATGAATTACGCGGGTCAGTTGCTTGTCTCTCTCTCTCTCTCTCTCTCTCTCTGTATGTAAATTTTTCCTTCGTCGAACTTTAGGGAACTCGATGTTTGTAAAATTAAATTTGTAAAGACACGAATGTGCCTCGAGTCCGTGGATGCGCGGCACACGCAGCAGCTCGCGCCTCTGCGAATACGATTTGTCGCATCGGGACAAACAAATAGAGCTCTTAATACTTCTCCAGAGACACAGTGAGGGTGAAATTCGACTCAAAGGCTTGATACACACACCGAGACCGGCTGTACATTCCTGGGACTTCGCTTCGTTAAATATACTACGCGCGCTCGTTTAAGCAAACAGCGGATAGCCGAATTACGTTATCGTTGTATTAGTCGCTCCGTCTTTGCATCCTCCTTCTCAAACACGCGGCACGTTAAGGGTATATAGGAGGGGGACGAGGGACTCCCTCTCTGATTACACGGACCACTGAGACTCGTTGATGATATTCTCGTGTACGTATGTATAGGTGTGTACACAGAGCGCTAAGGCTAAACGAATCGAGACTACTGCGCGTCGAGACTGCGGATACTGTTACAGGGCGGGAGGGGATATAATTAATGGAGTGCGGAAATACCTCCGGACTTTTCATTCGCGAGCTTTGATTTCACTCAGGCGCGTAACGCTGCTCGTGCTTCAATTTTTTCCTTTTATTTTATTTATTATGAAGAGTAAGAGCCGAGGTAGGGGAAATTTGAGGTTTCGATTTTCCATCAACTCGATATACGTAAACCCGTCGAGGAAGAAATTTCAAGTCCAAATTTATCGAAACGCACGAAATTTAGTTACACATTCCGGTATGCGGCGTCGGTGAAGCGAAAAAGGGAAAAAAGGAAAATAAATTCGCAAATAAAAAAATACAAAAAATAAAATAAAATCCCCCCACGAGCAACGTGCTACCTCGGCCCGAATTCACCTCGGCTCATGCCATCCATATTTTTCAGTTAATAAAATTGCAACTAATTTTTAGCGCACGACAGAAACTACTGCCGCGCGTATACAGGGAGCGGCAGCAGGGTGGCGAAAAAAGGAAAAAAGAAGGACACTGGGAAAATCTCTCTCTCGCTCCCTGCGCTTCGTTGGAAAAAAAACTTTTGCAGATTTCCCTTGCGCGCGTTTTAAAAAATAAAAAAAAAAAAGAGAGAGAGAGAGAGAGTCTCGCACGCGAACGAGAAAAAGATCACGCGAGCTGCAGGCTGGCAGCCGCTCGGGGCGTGTGTTCGTGTACAGCATAGGGCCAAGAGTGCAGCACCGCGCGCACAAAAGACCAAAAGATTTTCATAGTGTTCATATATATACCGGCGCAGGTTCAATTTTATCTAGTTTACAGGTGCGCGATGAGCGCGAGAGAGCGAGCGATGCTGCGCTGCGCTGTGCAAAAGAAAAAAGAGATAGGGTACAGAAAAAAAAGGTGCATCAAGCGCGATCTTCTTGCAAACGCATACGCGCGCGCGCGCGTTTTAACGAATTCGCTTGGGAAATCTGAAATGTAAAAGCCGATGACGCAGACAGCAGAGAGAAGGCAAGAGCAACAGCAGCAACAGGGAATATTCACCGGCGTTTGAAAAGAGAAAAACTCATCCATTTATGCGAGAGCAAATCCCGTGACACGTTCAGCATATGCCCCTCAAGACTCTCTCTCTCTCTCTCTCTCCTCTCTCTCTACTCGGCTTCTAGGTGTATAATGTATATTATAATATAAACCTGCACACGTAGTGCAAATGTAGGGAAAAAGAGAGAGAAGGAGAGAAACGCAAACGACTTATACGAAGGACGTGGCGGTGGTGCTGCACTCCATTCGTTGATTCGCGCGCGCGGCGTGCACTCGATGTCGAGGTGATAACGTTCGGGAGGGCCCGAGCGAGAAATGTAATTTTTTTCTCGCTCACCCTCGACTTGGATTTTTTATTTTGTTTTTTATATATACACTTGTTACATTTTATATAAGAAGAGAAATGCAAGCCTCACCTCGCCTCTCTCTTTCTATAATATCGTCGTCGTCGCGAGCTGTGCAGCAGTACGCGCTCTATTCATTTCGCAGCGTCGCATCGCGCGTATACGCGACGATATTCGAATGCGTCGACGAGTGACACAGATATAAGCGCGACGTAAACATTTTTATACCTCAACGTCGCGTGATATGTATATGCGGAGGAATTTTTCTTTTTTTTTATACTCGCGCGACGAGTAGTTGGCTGTATCAATTCGACGGCGAGTCTCTCTGCTGCTGCTGCTGCTGCGATCGCAGAAATGAAATTTCTCCGTATTGCATAAGCTTAACGATCCCACCACCCATTTTCCACCTGCTCGAAAAAAAACGAAATGCAGCAGCGGCAGCCGCGTCGATTGAAGCGTGTAATGGATTAAACGCGGGACGAACGCGTGTACTATCGGCGGATCTGCGTGGAATTTAAGCGATTTATTATACGTATCCTCCTCTTCATATACTCGGGTGCAGATGTTAATATGACGAATGCGCGGGGCGCTATATCGAAACCGATAAACGATTCGTTGCTCAAAAATTGACTTTTTTTACTTCTACTTTTATATATCTGTTGAGACTTGGCGTCTCAAAGTATACGAAAAAGGCTCACGGAAATGACTGTGTATTTCAGTTATAAATGAAAATTTCAAATGTTAAAAAATGCAAAGAAAAGAGAAGAGAATGCCTTTCCAAAAAAAATTATAAAAAAATTTTCGATTTACAGCTGGCCTATAGCAGGCTGTAGCGACATAAGGTGATCTGCATTTCAGCGCTCTATTGGGCATCGAAGTCTTATGTACACGGAAAAACTGGCGCCGAGCTGTGAGCTGTGCTCGTTGAGAGCATGAGTTTAAGGTTCATGCACAGGAAAAAACCAAGCATGAGCAGCAGCGCCCACCGCGCTCGCCTTCACGCGACGGTCGCATAGCACGGCACTTATTGTCGAAATTACTTGTTTTCTAACTCGCTTGAAAACCTCCTAAACCTATTAATAAAAATATGTGACCTATAATTTCGATGGGAAATTTTTTCAGCTTTCTCATGGTGTGCTCAGATTTCCCGAAAAATCTATTTTTCCCCGCGAAAAGTAAAAAAATAAACTTTTAACATTAAATATATTAAAAAGCGTAGTTTTAAGATTTTTTATAATAGTCTAGATTGAAAGTTGAAAAAATTTCCCTTCGGTATGCAAGTTTTCATAGTGTGAAAATAATTATTACTTATTAAAAACGCGTTTTTACACGTTTATCGCTGTGGTTTAATTAGTAATAATTATTTTCACAATATGAAAACTTGCATATCGATGGGAAATTTTTTTAGCTTTCGATCTAGACTATTATAAAATATCTTAAAACTACGCTTTTTAATATATTTAATGTTAAAAGTTTATTTTTTTAATTTTCCAGGAAAAAATAGATTTTTCGGAAATTCCAAGCACACCATCAGAAAACTGAGAAAATTTCCAATCGAAATCATAGGTCACATATTTTTTTTAAGTAGGTTTAGGAGGTTTTCAAGCGAGTTAGAAATTAAGCAATTGATGAATTTTTCACATACAACTTTTCAAATTCAATTCAGAAAGTTTTGTACGTATTGATTTGAAATTTTGGCTACTATTTCAAAGTACTGATACAAACTTTCAGAAGAAATTTTATAGCCCCAGCATTTAAATTTCTCAATATTTAAAGAGAGTGCCATTTGATCTTCAGCGTATGGTGAATTTTTACTTTAATAAATATATTTTTTTTAAAATATAATGTTATATTAAAAATTACTTTATAAAAATATATCAATATATTAAAAATATATATATAAAAATATATTTTTTAAAAAATTCTACATTATTATATTAAAAAAAATAAATAAAAATATATATTATATTGAAAATATATATTTTCAATACAGAAACAAATTTTTTCAATCGACATTTGAATTTTGCGCCGAACTGCGGATGCGCAGCGCTCGTATTGAGCCTACCATAGAAAGGATTAGAAATACTAGTTTTCCCATAGCATCTAGCATTCTGCAACGTGCTCCGAGCAAGCACGTGTTTCTCGTGACAAAAAATAAAAATTTCCTATATCATTGTGTGTTTGTGTCTGTATAGTGCGCAAAATGTCTCAGTTAGACAATTATTCTTTCGCACAACAAGTGCAATTAGAAAAATTAGAACATTTGAAGAGCTTACGAAAAAATGTCGATTGGAAGATCGAAAAGAAGCGATACCAATTAATTTGGCAACTTAACCAATTATTCAGCGATTGGCCTGGTCAACTTCCAAATCTCCTAGATATTTTTCAAAGAAAAGAAATCGAGCGTCTACTCGTGGATTCCATAAAAGGCGCGCTTAGAGGAAGAGGTTATCCCAAAGGAAGATATTTCGTTGATTTTGTGATACTATCCGGCTACAAGAACGAGCCCGACCTCGACAAAGACGGCAAGCCGCTGTTGCATCGCGTATCTGCTCTGCACCAAGTCACGAGACTCAACGAGCTGATTGTGGTCGAAGATCTCATCGGCAAACTTTTTTTAATTTATGACCGATTTGATGTGAATTATATCGATCAAGATGGATTGACTCATTTCCATGTAGCATGTAAGTATGGTTATGATGCGATCGCTCAGAAATTCCTCGAGCTCGGTCAGGATCCCAACTGCATTGTGAATAAAACTGGTGATTCACCGCTGCACCTGGCCCTATCCGGTGGCCATATGCAATTAGTCCGGCAGCTGCTGCGTAGAGGGGCCGATCTTAATTTGGTCAATGCGAAAGGAAAGAGTCCTTTACTCGTCATTTTTCAGACACGTGCATATGACATTGATAATTTTTTGGAACAGTTCTTCGTTATAATCGACGAAACCCAGCAATCTGTGCAGCTTGACGTCCGCGACAGTTTCGGCCTTACTCCGTTGCACGAGACTTTGTGCGGCGACAACATCAAGGGATACGAATTGTTGCTTAGAAGAGGAGCAGATCCGAATATAGCCAATTCAGAGGGACTGACTCTTCTACAAAGCATTTGCCGGAATAAGTACGATGCTAATTTTGCGAGGATATTATTCGAGACCGACGACCAAAACCATCCGAGGGTGCAGGTTAATGCTCCAGACGAGTCTGGCAACACACCGCTGCACTGGGCTCTGAAAGGGGGCCAGGAGGAAGTTGTCGAATTACTGCTGAGAAACGGATCCGATCCGAATGCCATTAACAAAGATGGATTGACCCCTCTCCTTGTTATTTGTCAAGATCAAAGCCAGGACGGCGAGGGCTTGGCGCGAAAATTTTTTGAGATCTGCTCGGACCTTGGACATACGGTGCTGATCGACAAGTCGAAGCGCACACCACTACAATGCGCCGTGGCTAACATTTTGCCGTATACCGTAGAAGCAATCTTGGATTTTGACACTGATCTGTCCGACTTCGTTTTCCCCACCGATGATTACTATGGCGCTGGGTTCGACACGAAAAGCAATTATTCCTACGGAGTTATATTGAGAGGTGTGTCCGGAGCTCTGGCCATCCTCGACACCCTCAAGGTCAGGGGATACGATCTGGACCACAGCGATGCCCTGACGGTCATGAAATTTTTCGCCAAGCAAGGATGGCTCGACAATTCGGCGGATTTCGAAGCTCATCTGCTCGACGACCATAAGTTCAATCACAAGGCAAAACTGACTTGGGTGACCAAGGACGTGTCCCTCTACCAGCTGGCCGAGTTACGAGTCGAGGACGCGCTGAAAAATGCCACGTACAAGTACTACTACAATATTGGCTGCAATTTTTGCGCCTTTTTGCCCAAGCGTTGGGAGGATTATTGCGCGATTCGCCTGTGCGAGAAAATATCGAGAGGATTTTTCCGGGCCTGGGGTTTGGAATCTTCCATGAAGCTGCGAAGGTATCCAGTGCCACTCGAGCGCTGTGAAATGATCGTCGATGAATCAATGACGAACAAAGAATTGTACAATATTTGCTTGGTGGCTGCAGGTCAAAGCTCACCAATGCCCGAGTGTACTTAACCATGTATATTTTTCATATCAATTTAATAAATAAATTTTTAAAAATGAATTTCGGCATATTTTTCGTTATACTTCCAACGCATTTATTAAAAGGAAAAAATTGAGCGTCTCACCTTGGATGACGTAAAAGATGTGCACACACAAACATAGCTTATTACGAAGGAAAATTTTTTGTTGATATTGTTGATTCATAGAAAATTAGTCCAGTTGCTGGTGAAAAGGGGCGCGCATTATCATTATCACTTGCTCGTTGACAGCTCTACTTTCCCTATACTATACATGATACAGCAAACGAGAGATACATGTATATTAGCGTACGCCGATATTCTTCAAGACGCTCCGGCTCGAGATCAAAGGCTCGGGATCGAGGCGCGATTACGCGCGTTTATTAAGTATATATAGAAAAAAAAGCAGCTCTCTGGCTTAGACGCGTCGCGCGCAACATCATTAGCAAAAGAGTATACTGCACCGCTGCAATATAATAACGTTATGAACGCGCGCGCGTGTGTCGGTTGCGCTCTGCACATGCGGCGGCACGGGCACGGGGAGGCGGGCAAGAAGAAACGCGCGCCGACACTTTGTAACTATAAGGCTTAAATTCAATCTCATCTCTCTCTCTTTCTCGTCTCTCTCTCTTTCTCTCTCTGTGATATATAATATAATAATAATGATTATGGCGCCGGCGTACGGGGAGGCTTTGAAACTGCACTTTGCAAAGGCGCAAAAGTACATTACGTTATATACGTTGCTCTAGTGTGTGTGTGTGTGTGGGTGAGAGAGCTCGAGTCCACGAGCCGCCGGTTTATACTATATATATAGCAGTGGAATACACGGGGCGCGCGACTCGGGAACATAATAAGTACAAACTTGTACGCGAACCCACAAGGCTGCACACACGCGCCATCGTCGTCGTCGTCGTCGTCGTCGTCGGCTGTGCGAGCTCTCGACGCGCGCGCGCGAAACGAGATTAACGAACGATCAAGTGTGCGGTTTCAGCTCGTGGTGCTTATTAGTATATGGTTATTTTCTCTCTGTGCTTGCGCGCACATATATAGGCCACCACATCTGCCTCTCTCGCTCTCTGTATGTTGCTGCGAGCCTCTGCGGGACAACGTCGTTATGTTAGCTTTTGCTCGTGCGCGGCGTCTTTAATACTTTCCCATCCTCCTCATCCTCCTCCTGTACTCTCTGCCACTCTCTCTCGCTCTGTGCTCGCTCCCCCGATTTCTCTTGGGAGTGCATAATATGTGCGCACTATAGGCTAAGGTAAACCATCAAGTGTGTTTCGCTGAGTGCACAGTGGAATATACTAGCATTATGCATATATATACTGTATGTATAATATTCTCCATCGGCCGAGTGAGGTGCAGGAGCTTCGCGCGATAATGCCCAAACCGTATACCGTATGTATAAAATACGAGGCCGCCCGTCGAAAATGGTGCAAGTATCTCCTCTCGCGACTGTGTACGATATCGGTGTAATAAATTATTATGTACAGTTAACATTTTAACGGGATAAACGAGCGGTGTGAAAGGTGGGTTGAGGCATTATTCTAACGTACTTTCGCGGTGGTGTTGCGCAGAGGATTCGAGTTGGCGGTGTACTAAAGTCAAGTTGACATATCTAGGCCATCTGAATTCTTCATTTGTTCGAGAAATGATTCTACTGTATGAACTCAATTACATTTACTTGATCAGAAGAGTCAAGTAGATGGTAATTCGATATATTTGATGGTACATTCTTAAAATATAGTGATTGTTGTCGAGAAACGATTTCGTTTGTAGTTGTTAATCGAGTTTATTCGAGCAATAAAATTAAACTCTTGATCTATCTCATAATTCAGCAGACTTTGATTAATTCATTATCAATTATTATTTTCTGCCTTCCAAATATATATCCAGCACGCAAATCCGATAAATAACAATCATAATTCAATACATACTGTATAAATAACTATTCGTCGTGCACATCGCACCCCCGGCAGCAGCAGCAGCAGCAGCAGAAGCGACGGTCCGAGCGTAACGATACAACGACAGAACGATAGAAAATTTATCGCTCGATGAACGAGGAGCCGGGCCATAACGCACGATGGTGGCCATGCGGCTCTCGCGCACTCCCTATATCTCGTTTGAATTTGCCTCTCAGCTCGCCGCTTCGTCTCCGTATGATATACCTATATTTATATAATGTGCAGTGAAATATCTTTATGTCCAACGCGCCGGGCACTCGCGAGCTTTGAATTCGTAGATAGATCGGCGCGCGCGCATAAATTCAACGAGATATATCGATACTCTTTTTTATTTCGCTCGAAGCCGTGCGAACCCTTCGAAACGCGCATAGTAATCTCGGGATCTTTTT
The DNA here is from genome assembly GCA_034770305.1 of Trichogramma dendrolimi. NCBI lineage: Eukaryota > Metazoa > Arthropoda > Insecta > Hymenoptera > Trichogrammatidae > Trichogramma > Trichogramma dendrolimi. The sequence goes on along the minus strand of JAPMIB010000038.1, from coordinate 1,399,116 downwards.
GTGTAGGTCTTGGAAAAGTTTCCGCTTTATATCGCGTCGAGCAGATCGTCATCCGAGGGATGCGCATGACGGGCCGTCGAGGCAGCATCTCTCTATCCGACACACCGTTGACTACCTGTTGATTCGCGAAGTAATCTGAAAAAATAATTCCAGCCTGCCTGTAACCCGAAGCAGTCTTGGCATTTCTTTGGATCTCCGCGACGTACGCGCCATTATTTTTTTTTTTTACGATGCTGCTTGTACACCCACCGTCGCAGAGACGAGTTTTTCGGTGCGCGAGAAAAAAGCAAGCTCGATCTGAATTTTTTAATTAATCGCTGAAACGTTTCTCTCTTCGGACTCTTTGCAGCTCTGCGCCGCGACTCTCCCGGGCATGATTATTTCCATCCCTCCCTTAAACTTTTCACCGAATCGAAGCTATATCTTTTTTCCTTCAATTTCTCCGCTTCCGCCGTCTTCGCCACTGTCGTCGTCGCCGTTTTCGCGTCGTTTATCATCTCTCTACTCTCTCCTTCTCGCGACTGAAGAAGCCATTCAGTGTAGATTCGATGCTCGCAGCGGTTCTTTTGAAAAGTCGACGAAAAAAGGAAATTTCCGTCAAAATCTCGTGGCGCGTCCCCGAGGCTACAAAACGTTTCAGCGTGATTGTGCGCGAGTACGAGGATGCGCGCATACTACAGGCCCTCGGCAGGCGCACATTCACGAGGCCAAATTTCCCCCCGTCGATGCTCGTATACTCGTGCGCGCGAGCAAATTCTGACGTTGCGTATACGGTGTATAGCACGGTAACCCACTTATATCCTCTTTCCTGCTGCTGCGTTCCGCAGTGCTTGTACAGTACTCTGTGTCTTGGAATTAAGCGCCCGAGCGCGTAAGTATACTGTACGTGAATGCGCGTCTGTGTGCGTATTGTAAATGCATAGTAAATACGTAGCAAAAGCGGCGTTGAATTACCCAGGGAAAATCTGTTTTTGTAATGCTTTCGGTGAGTGAGCGAGCTCACGCACTAACACACAAACGTTCGGCAATAAATTTATGTACACGCATACGCAGACCTCTCTGAGCGGCTATTGTTTTTGAATGAGCGATGCTCGCGCTTGTTTTGGCTTATACGTGCCCCCGAGGGACGCGCCGAGCCCCCGCACTGCTCGTAGTGCCGTTACGTATAAAATCGCACGCGAATTTAGCTTTTTGTTTATACACCTGCCAAGCATATATAATCGCCCACGCGCGAATTGCAGTGCTTGACGAAATTAAATTACATCATAACGATGTATTTTTGAACGTTTAGTATATATGTTTGATGATGTTTTTCGAACACTGCAGACATTATGTAAATAAACAGTAATTAAAAAAAAAATTTAACGCAATGATCTTTTTACACTTCTATAATTATAACATTTATCGCCCGGGTTGCGAAATAATTAGCAAGCAAAGTGAAAATTTTTCTCAAGTACAGTCGAAAACCGACACATTTACCCCATATCCCACTCCCCTGACTGGAGCATATCGAACTACCTCCGCGACGTCGCGGCAGTACGACGACGACGACGACGACCGAGTACATTTTGTAACTTCGATCTCTCGCAGGCAAAGTCTCTCCGAGCTAGCTCGCGCGCGAGTTTAGATCGCTAAATCACTTGCCAGCAGATACACACATACGTATGTATAAAGCTTCGCCGTCGTTGTAACAAGTCACAAGTATAACATTCTCGGATCTATATAATAATGGGGTGCTGTCGCGCACGTATACGTGTACCGAGGCGCGCACACCTCGTCACGCTGAATATCATTAATTCAACGCGCGCGAGGCGTGTATATATATATACGCGGCGCTCTGCACGCAGTCTTGCGTATATATGCGCTCGCAGCTGCGGAAAACTTTCTTCGTCGAAATTCCGCGCGATTTTGACTTTATGACAGCCCCGCGCGCGCGACGCGCCATATTATATAATAGAAGAGAGCGAACCTCCTCGTCCCCCTTCCAATTCCCTCCCAACTGCTCGTCGACGTAAGTCGTAATATAAAGCTCGGAGCTTCGAGCTTTACTTCCACTGTATAATAATAATAATATATATATAGAGAGAGCCGCGCGCGGTTGTCGAGCAGTAGCTGTATCGGACCGAGCTTTTGCGATAGTCGAACTTTTGACTAATGTCCTGCGTACCGTACTATATATATATATATATATATATATATATATTATATATATAAATGTACATGAGTGTGTGTGCGTCGTACTACACCTCTCGTGACAGTTGAAGCGAGCGAGACAGCGCAGTTGGAAATAGCTGCGCGAAGCGAGCGCACCATACAACGCATTTAGAAACGTCGCAATGAGAAGTTTGAGCATGACAGGATAATCAGAGGAGGTCTCTCGCTCTCCCTCTACCTCGCTCTTTGTGCGCTATAACTGTTTGCTAGGTGGCAACGCGAGCTCGCGAGAGAGGGAGAGAGATTCCAATGAATGGAGACTACGGGTGTGCTTGTGCGTGTGTAGCGAGCTTACATCTGCTCGCAAGTTGCTTGCGAGCTCCAGTGTGCTGTATATATACGCGCCGCTGCAGGGAAACTGACGCAATGAAAGAAAAGTCAGCCGTGGTGAAAGAGAGAGAGAGAGAGCTGAGAACTCGCAAAATAGTCCTTCGCTGCGTACGTACACGCCATATAGGACGATTGTTTCGCGCGGACGACTGTACTATATATTATTATGCGCGCGCTTTATGAGTGTGTGTTTATTTCGAGGTTTGAATTTAGAGCGCGTGCATAATTGTCGTTTCGCCTGCAGTTGCACAGCAGCGAGGTTCTAGGCGCGGGTTAATGACCTTTTCCGAGCGCGACACGGTTATCCTCTCATTCCCAACCACCCCCCGAGAGACTTTTTTGCTGCTGCTGCTGCTGCCTGCACGCGTGTATTATAAATTTCGCGCAGCGCCGCGACGCAACATCGTCATCTTTCGCGCGGCTGCGGCAGCTCGAAAAAAAAGAAAAAATCCGCACTTTTTCCGCGGGGAGATATTATAATATGCGCGCATCCGTTTTCGACTCGAAAAACATAACAACAACCATCGCTCATTCGCGAGGGTGAGAGCGCCAAAAAGCCAACAACAAAAAAAGATTTCAATCGTCCGGTTTTACGAAAACCACCCCACACCGTCATCGCGCGCATCTATTCGTATGTACGTATACGTATAAAAAAGCTCTCTCTCTCTCCCTCTCGCGCGGCGGGGAAAAAAACTTTTTTAAAATTCAGTGTGCACCCCCGCTGCTTCGAGTCCGACCGAAAGAGAGAGAGAGAGCGAGAGAGAACAAAATAAATATGTGTTGCTTTAGCACACGCGCGTATATATACTGCACGTACATCGCGCGGATATATATATATATATATACGTGTGTGTATACGCGCGGAGGCGGCCGTGGCTCATACATGTATAAAGAAAGAAAGAAAGAAAAAAGAAACAGAAAAAAAGCTCACGCGAGTAGCTTTTACCGATGAATATAAATTCCGTCCAGAGTCACGATAAATCTTTCGACGATTCTTCGCGCGCACAAGTAAGGAGGAAAAGTAACGGAATAAAAAAGAGCGAGAGAGAGACGTAGAGAAAAATTCAGGAAGAAAGCGAAAGAGAATAATAAAAAAAAAAAATAGGCGGGAGGACGAATGTAAGGAGAATGCAACAATTTTCCAAAAGGATAGAGCTTTGGACGTATATACACATATCATGTATACGTATTTGTGCGTGTACGCCTAGGTGTGTAAAATGTGACGGGGCCACTTGATATACGATGCATGTCCGTTACAGTATACACACGCTGCGCAGCGCGTAGGCACACGAGCATGTATATGCAGGCGCGCACAGGGCCCTGCGCGCACGCCGGCTTATATTATGCATAAGCCAAGCCCGAGAAATGACTTTCCATGAGCTCTCTCGCGCGCATGTAAAACGAGAGAAGAGAGAGAGAGAGAGAGAGAGAGAGAGAAATTGCAATATTCATAGCTATACGATTCTATTGAAGTAGTTTTCCGTTGCCTCTCGTCTTGTGTATACATGCGTTGTATGTATTAACTTTGTTGTTGGAACGCGACTCGCACAATGACCCGACGACGAATCTATTCGACGATTTATTCACGCTTTTATACAGCTACTACGACGCGGACACGGCGCTCGGTAATAACATTCTAAAACTCTTATATTGGAAATCGGTAATTTCGGAAAAGGTACGAAATTATATAATCAACATCGTGGCAGCTAAAAATACTAAAACGTAGTCGAGATCAATGGCGGGTCAGTCCCCCCCGAGCTGCACACGTCGTTTCGCTGCCGCCGGTATATAATACTCCTCGATATACACTACTACTACTACTCTCTGCGCAAGCTCGATAAATCATTTCGAACTAATTAATCACGTCTCGCTCGTTCGACTTTATGTGGCCCGCTGCGCTGGCCTGATATACCTTGCTTCTTCTTCTTCTTCTTCTTTTTCGTCGCGCGGATACCCCTCGATGGTTTTCGTTTTTTTTTTTCTTCAAATTCTCTTGACATTCCTTCGTGGCTGCGATGCCATTTTTCTCGATCGATCGATATTATACACGTTCACCGATATCATTGTTATTATGACGAAGGAGAAGTTAAGGAAGGGTAAAAAAAAGGAAAGATTTCGTCTCGATTGCAAACTTACGTCGATACCTCTATATATGTGTATAAAATTGTCCAACTATTTGTCATATTCGATTACATCGGAGCTTTTTCTCTCTCTCTCTCTATTCTTTCCTCCAGCAGCACATGCGCGAGATAGATAAATTCCATTCAAACCAGCAGAAGAACAAGCACTCGTAACGACGCTTCACACGAACGGCCTCTTACTCTTCTTTCTTCTTCTTCTTCTTCTTTTCCTTCCTTTTTTTTCCTTATACTCCGACGAACTCTCCCTCCCTGCCTCTCTCTCTTTCTTGCCTGCGTCGCAACACGTATCTCCTCGGTGTGCGGTGCGGTGTGCGGTGGTCGCTGGCGGAAAAGAAAAAAATTGCAAACGCTGCGGAACTCGCCGAAAAGCCAATCGTACATTCCTAGGAGCAAAGCTCGCTCGCTCGCGCGCCCTCAGGACATTCATCCTGTTCTCTCTCTCTCTTCCTCTCTCTCTCTCACTGCTAGATCCCGGCGTTGCTCTAACAAAATCGCCAATCGAGTTTCGAATCGCATACACACACACGTACATATCTTCTCGGTACGTGTACGTGTGTACGAGAAATATACACGTGAATAGAAGCACACACCAGTCGCACATACAATGAAGTCTCGCGTCAAATTCTCTGACCCTGCGGATAAACTCCCCCCCCCCTCCTTTGCCTTGCACACATATCTGTACTCAACGAACGAACATACATACGAAGAAAAGAAGAAGAAGAAGATGATCTGTGGCGAAGTTCATATCGGGCTGGTCGCACGTCTCGCGCGCGCAAACTAATATAACTCGTGAGCTCGCGTTTATAGTACCGTACGTGAGCTCGGCGCGCACGTTTATGTACCGTTGAAGAACTTCAACGAAATTTCAACGACTTCATAATTCATCGACGCGCCGTTCCGGCGCATTGTTTCTTCGTTTTCTTTTCGTTACCGAAAAACCCTCCACTCTCCCGATTCCTATATTTTTTTATTTATTTTCGTTTTAATTACCAAGTTATAACGAGAACGAGAGAGAGAGTGGGAGAGAGAGAGAGATGCATATTACGAATGAATGAAATTTCGCGCGAGCTCTGCAGTAACAGCAGCAGCAGCAGCAGCAAAAAGCACAACCATAACGACACGAGCACCGAGATATACGTATATATTATATTATTATACGTTATAGCGACGGTGGCAGGGGGAGAGGAGGGGTAAGGAGGGCGCGCCCCGAACATTGTTTTGTAACTGGAGAGGAGAAACTTTGTCATAGTTGATGCTGGTTATAACTCCAAGTGTGTAATGTACGCGTGCAGGCGTACAGAGAGAGAGAGAGAGAGAGAGTCTATGCGGAGTCGTCGAATAAGAGCCATAGCTATATAAGCTAGCTGTGTAGCTCTGCGTAGCTCTGCTAGCTAGTAGTAGCTTGAGCTCTGAATTAATTTTACGCCCGTAACGAATTGCGCGGAAATGTGTGTGCTATATACCGGGGCGTTCGCAGCTCCCGCTAGTATGTAAACGTGTATGTGTGCTTGCGCGTGCGAACGTTAATATTGAAAATTTTGCAGCTCCGTATACATAGAGTGGCGGCAGCGGCAGTGGGTTACATTTACATAAATATTACTGTGCTTTCTCTCTCTCTCATGGGCTATGATTCTCTCGCGGCGCGGCGCACAGTCGAGCGCTGATTAACTCCGATCGCGCAAGCACACGAGCCCGTCAGATTTCGCTCGCGCGGAATTCCTTACGGTGATATAATGGTATACATTTGTCCCTCGTCCCTAGGCATAAAAGAGTGTGTGTGAGAGAGAGAGAGAGAGATTTATAATCGTTATCAGGGGCGCGTATATTTTCTCAAGTATATGGTAACACGAGCGAGCCACGCACACGCATACGTCAACGACAATAATCAAGCTTTTTTGCGCTCTCTCTCTCTCCCTTTTTCTCTGTACTTCTGCGTGTTGTACAAAGCTGCGCAGTATATATGTATGGGTGTGTTTGTGCATAGCGAGAAAGAGTCATGAAAATAAATTAAGCCTATAAATAGCGAAGCACGCGGGGAATAAAAAAAAAAAAGCTCGAGCCACCGCACTGCGAAAGCTCGAGAGCTCGAAGAATATTTCATCCTCCCGTTACCCGCTTGTTGTTGTATGTGTAAGCTAGAGCAGAGCTTTGACGACGACGACGACGACGACGACGACGACTACGACGAAACGCATATAACACACAACACAAGAGTGAGAGCGATATATGCGCGTTATTTGCTTGCCTCGCGCGTCGTCGTTGTTGTGTTTTCTTCAAACGAGTGCTTTTTCAGCTCACAGCCACGAAGCGAGATCTCTGCGTATACGCGCGAGTATAATGCCAATTAGTCGCCTTTGTACATATATAAAGAGCCAAGCGAGCGTTCGAGAGCAGTGGTATATATCAACGCTCTCTCAGACAAAATCGTTATACGTGATTTACTCGCGTGCGATTCTCTCGATACAGGTGAATTCGCGAGAACTCGCATAATCAGACCACTGATTTGCTCGAGGATATCGCGCGGCATTTATGCGACGGTACCACGCGACCTTTTCGTATATACTCATCGCGATTCCCACGCACATACCATATACAGCAGAGACGCGAGATCGCAGCGTATGCGCCTTTTGTTTTCGCGTTTATTGTACTTTTCTCGCCCCCCGGCCGCGCGCGACTCGTGCGTGCGGCTCTGACTCGCTGCTGCCGCCGCCGCTGCTGCTGCTCTCCGTAATCGGTCGCAAAAAGGGGCGCCTTTTTAAAAGTAATCAATTATCACACGCAGCTCGGGCAGCGCGACCGGATAACGCGCCGAGTAGGCCGCGTGCGAGTATTTATATATATACGTATTTACGTGGAAAAATTATACGTACATTACACGCGGGCGCAGCTCGTTGCGATCGTTTAGCGCCTATATATACACATGCGCGGATTCGGATTTATTCGTGTACATACGGGCGCGGCTTATCCGTCGAATATCTCCCGTTTTTACTTTATATATACGTGTGTAGACACGCACCAGCACCTGTTGCGTGGATGCACAAATGCGAGCCTGCGATACGTGTGTATCGGTGTGGCATATATGACCCTCGCACGCTCGTATCTATACATATTGTATACAAGTAGGTATATGGCCTGAAGCCCCAAATCAAATGGTATACATACATGCCTTGCAGGACATTCGTATTGTAACGCCAACCACAGTGGGGACTCCATTGGTATCTCTAGGCGAAAATTCACGACTCGCAAAATGATGCGGTTGTTTTGGCGTTTTACGCGCGTGCGAATTCGCGCGCATACGTTTATATAGGAGCTTCCCGGCGGTGGCCCGTACATAACAGCACCCGGCACTTTGCAATTTTTGCGGCCAAGCAACTCTAATGGCGTTCGAAAGCGAGAGAGAGAGAGAGAGTGGCCCGAAGAACGAGATAACAGGCTGAAAATTTATAGACGCAACGGTGTGGGCGATATATACCGCTGGGAAATCAGCATCCCTTGAGCTATATATGCACCTGGGCTCGAGCTGCTGGCACCTCTCTCGCTCGCTACGTAGACTGCCTGCTTATGCTATACGGATAAAACAGTCGATGCGAGAGAAAGAGAGAGAGAGAAAGCGTATGGAGAGAAAGAAGATATAGAGTTGGCGCTAGAGCCAGTCTTTGGGGTTGTATATTTGCATCTGCTTATACGAAGAGAGAGAGAGAGAGAGAAAGTCGAGAAGCTAGATATATATACGTACAAGTGCGAAAAATCAACCGAACGCATGGCTGGAATAATGCTCCAAGCTTACGGTAACGACTCGAAATGCTTCTGCTACTGTACATATCGCTGGGGCTAAAATATAACACGGCTAAAATATATCAAAAAGGGAAGAAAATTAACAACTCGTGAATTTATATGCCCGCGTTTACCTTTACTCTACGCGCTCGTGTAACTTTTATCTGTATGGCAAATGTGTATGTATACCACTGCCCGCAGCGCAGTGTGAGCCGCGCTCTGCAGCTCGACGCGCACACACAAAAAAAGCAGAGCCTTTTTAAATCGCTTTATACACGCGGCGCTGTTGTGCGTATAGTCCTATTACGTAGAAAAGGAGCAAAAAGGAGGAGGAGGAGGAGGTGGAGAAAAAAAAGCAAAGTACACGCGTGGTTGCGGCTATTTTTTTTTTCTTATATATAAGCATTTTATATAAGGTTGAAAAAAAAAAGAAGGAGAGAAAGAAATATTTAAGGATGAAAAAGCAAAGACTCTTCAAGACTCGGTTAAAACCATCGCCAACAGGAGCCACTATATATAATGCCGCGCGATACGGCGGTAAAGGCGCTTTTGCAAAAGTTTTTCCCTCCCACGCGCGCACACACACGTATATACAATTTATATATGTGTGTGTACGTACCATTCGCGATGAGAAAAGCACAGTTTATTTTAGCGCACTCGCGGGCATTTTTTTTCTCTCTCTCTTTTTTGCTTTCTTATGCACGCTCGGCAGAAGCGCGTTGAAGCTTGGCTGCGCATCGAGTTTATAATATGTATATATTCGAACGATAACATTATGAAAACGCGGGAGGCTGCGGGAAAATAAATTAAAAGTACGAGCGCGCGCCCCCGTCCCTCTTTTTTTTTGTATTTATAAATTAATCGCGAGTGCGTCTGCTGCTGCTGCTGGGTATATTTGTATAAAAATGATTCTTCAACGCGCGCGCGGCTATCGAAAAAATCGAAGGAACGACGTTAACTGCGTACTTTGAATTTTTCAACGCGCAGTCGGTCGGTCGGTCGGTCGATTTCACTGCTGCGGTTAAATTGCACATCGTCCGCTTTGAACTCGCGGTGGAAACTTGGAAAAGATTTTTAATAAAGGGTTTTATTTAAAGAACAATTAATACGTGCGCGAGTTTCGTATATATACACAGAGCTGCACTCGAGATCTTGGAAAAAAGTTTTCAATTACTTCTTCTTTTATTATTTTTGTTTCCGGGATTGAGCTCGCGCGGTGTTATTATTAACTATTTCTAAAATCGAAACAAGCTGGTGGTGTGGCTGCGCATTTGAGCGTAACGAGAAAACGATATCATGAACGAAATTAAATTGTGATTTATCGATGCAACACCGCTAATAATCATCAGTCGATTTGTCAACAAGGAGAGTCATTTGTTTCTGCAACCATGTGCAATTGTACAAGTAATCAATGTTGTCAATAACAACATTTGATGTTAATGTTATCGATTTAAAAATGTGAGCAATTAATTGAATTTCATCGAAAATAATCGAGATTTTAAAAATAAGTTTAAAATTATCGTATGTATCAAATTATGATAACGAGGCCAACTATAAATGACAAGGGAAATATTTTCAGAAGAAGTTCATAAAAATTATTGCAGAACCCATCAATTAAATCTGACAGGCAGTATCATGATGAGGTATCAGAATATAATATGGGTTTGTACCATCAAGTCCCGCTCCTTTTATCCTTCGCGCACAAAAACTATCATTCAATGCGGGTCTTATTACGTTATTATAATATTTATTCGCAAAATTTCTTATTATTTTTGTGAAGAATAGCTGACGCTGACATTTATTCATCTTAACGGTTGTCGTAGCTGGAATAATACTCATTATGAATTTAAATGAAATAAGGTACTCCTCGTTGTATAATACGATAGAATTTAGCAAAAAATAATAGCATTATAAACGTAATCTGTCAAAGCGCCTTGACTATTGTTACCAAATTCCAGACAAATACTTGACAGTAAAAAGAATTATGAGTAATCTCCATTTTATAATTTTTTTAGTTTATTTCGGATTTGAATATCTAGTGAATTACCGTGTCACGTTCCGTACTTGAACAAATAAAATCATGTCTTTTGTCATCCCATGTATATGAAATTCTTCCTCCAACTCTGAAACAAATTGTTACGGCAGACAAGCAGACGAGACAAACTGGTAAAACAAAGCTCGCAAAGTAATTGAGTGAGCCCTAAGTGAGATCGATTCTTGAATAGAGTCCTGTGTCTAAAACTGATTGTCTTTATATCCAACTAATTCTTTAAGATTTATACTTGTTCCTCGAAGCTCATTTGGACAAAGCTTTTCCTGTCCCGAGGCCGTGAAAATTTATACACTCTTTTCCCGAGTGCGCAGATACATCTTTGTTAATCATTTAAAGAGCGGAAAATCGATCGATTGTAATTGTCGTTAAATTTCGCGTTATATAAATTAGTAAACTTAACAAGCTCATCTTCTCGCTCAGTTACTGGGCGGTAGTTTGGCTTTGCCCCAATCGCTGCTTTCTTGCGCAAGCAAAGAGGCTTTTAAAGAGGTGGGCTGTGTTATCGACACTTCTGTACCTATATTATGATATGATCCCATTGATCGTGCGCATTACAGGCAAAAAGCGAAACAAAATATCGATACTTTCCTGATAGAAATCTTCTGCCTTTCATTGAAATAGTGATTATTTTAGAAATAGGTTGAATACCGATATCTAATCAACTTACCGATGTTGTTAAAACTGACTATCTACTGACTATAAACCATTATTTTTACATTGCCGCTTGCAGATTTGCAGTTAAAAGTACTCGCCATCTAGTGGTGGAGACTTTAATTAATATTATTATCGAATTCAAAGCGATTGAAAACTGGCCGAATTTTTTCTTAACATAGTGAAATCGTCATTTTCAAGTCATTTACAATAAACTTGATATTTTTAAGATATTTCAAACATAAAAATCACCAAAAACTTTTTGAAACATTTTAAATGCCTATTCATTGGTGATCATAATTAATGTTGAGCATTTCCAATGAATGATCTCTAACTTGAACGTTACGCTAATCATGACGACACGACAACTAATGTTTCCTTTTTTATCTCTCTGTGTTGCAGTGCGCCACGAGCGAAGTAGCGAGTCGCGTGGCGGCTCTGCTCTACACCAGCTCGTCGGCGGCGGCGGCCGACGACTGCTAGTGCCGGCCAACGACTCCGAGCTGCCCTTTGGACTAGTATAGGAGCTGCATCGCCGCAGGGAAAAGAGCTGAGCCCCTCGGAGAGAAACTTTCCAGAGAAAGAGGGCAGCGTCCACGCACTCCTCGCATTGGCTAATTTCCAAAGACTATAATTAATGCAAAAAAATACTTATATCCGAACGATTCAAGCTTCGAAGTATTTCACTGTAAACGTTGTGTGTGTGTGTCTGTGTGTTAGTTGTGTGCTCGGGGGGTGTGCTTATAGGACGAGAAACGATGAGGAGAAAAAACAACACATTATTAACGAGAAAATATGTGATATTTATCCCTGTTTTTTATAAATATAAGCCATTTATATATTTGACTGATCAAAGTGTTATTAGATGTTGAACACATTTTTTGAGAGAATTTTGAAAAAAATTAGCATGTACATTGATTGGCGCTCACGGAAATATACTTGCTCGAACTCGAAGTCAAGTATCAGCGTTTCAAAATTAATTATTGCATCTTCATTATATTGTAATGTGAGAAAAAAAACAGAATCCGATTCGCTTTCGAGCAACGTTTTCGATCGCGACGTACCGCCGCAAAACAAAAGCTTTCTTCGATTGTCAAATTTTTCAATAAATATTTTATACAAAGTTTGAAAAATTAGATACGCGCTTTTCTTCTCGAAAAATATATATATTTATCCGTGCAGATTAATTGCTCAATTCATAAGAAAAATGCACACCACGCATAAGCAGAATAATGCCTGTTACGTGTACATTTATAATTATATAAAAAATAATGATTGTAATGAAAAAGAAAAACTAATTATTCCGATGCGATTACGGGGCGCGCTAATTGAACGGCGAAGTTTCGAGCGTGTGTGCATGTGTGTAAAAAAAAAACTGCCATTAAGTATAATAATTGTATAACGGGTTAACGAACAAAAAAAAATGAGAGAGTAAAATAAGTCAAGGGGGGGTTTACAATGCTCGATATATGCTAAATGCAACGAGTCTTTATCGGAGATTGCGAGGTATATAATTAAGTGTTAAAGCCAAGTTTTCAAATATTATTATTATACCGTAATAGAGTAACACTTCGGTAAGCAACGATATAAAAACAAAAATTAAATTTATTAGAGAGTATATTAAAAGCATACACATATCGCATCTGACTAGACGTTATGCAAAGAGACAGATAGAGAAAAAAAAATTAAAAACAAAAGCGAGCAGCGCGTTCACTATATCGTCGACGAAAAATTACGTACACACTGCGGAAATCTTTCGCCGCACGAATTCGCGCAGCTCTCGCAAACTGTGTGCATATTATTATTACGTATATCGAATCACTTTATTAATTAAACATTAATGGAGAAATTGTATATTCCGAAAAATCCAATGGGTCGATACGTTTGTGTTTGATCATATGATACACACGCCGTTGTACAGAGAAAAACAAAATGAATAAATAAAAAAAAAATTGAGGGACAAAAAAGTTTGCATAATTGAAATTCATATACTAGGCATTAACGCGGCAACGATGCGCTCTTGATTTGTAATGTTATTTAAATTTTCAAATTAAAAGTAAACGTGAATGTTGTAGAACGATATACAAAGAAATATAATAATAAAAATAATAATAATAAAACATGATTCTTTAATGTAAACCGGTGTTGGCTCATTTTAATGGACTCTCGATGCCGTTTCCATTATATATTCCAGTCTCCGCTGTTCATTATATGAGAGAGAACCGAATGAAATTTAATAATGCATATTTAATCGCCAAAGTACATAAAACATTTTTCATCCCTCTCCCTCTCGTTCGAGCGCGCGCAAGAGCAAAGATAATAAATTTCGCAAAATGAGAAAATATCATTTTACCAGAGCGAGAGACAGAGAGAAAGAGAGAGTGAGCAGCGTTAAATAAATATACATCTCGCGTTCAACTTTGTTTCCCAGCGAAGATGAAAAATAATACACATCCTGAGTAATTAAATTCGTTTCAGCTGCCCCTGTGTACGCTGCCACTAACAGCAGCAGCAGCAGCAGCAATTGCAGAGGCAGTAGCGCAGCAGAGAGAGAATCGATGCTCGCGCGCGTGCAGCGTTCGCCACGTTTTCACCTTCGAGCGCTCTCCATGAATTCGTATATAATACGTTTGTACAGGTGATTATTTGCGCCCGCCAAAGGAACAATGCGCTGAGCTCGTATCTTCTTTTATTGTTGCTACTTTTTCCTTCCTTTGCGAAAAATTAAGACCGTGGAAAAGCCGCGTGATAAATATCAAATAGCGTGCTAAATATATACTAAATAGTAAAAATATGTGTATTACTAAAATCTCGGAGCTCTCTCTGCACAAGGCAGCAGAGAGAAAAATCTTGAATTATATATTGCAACGATGACATGAAACGCGATAGTTCGACAAGGATTCGCACGCGATCCTATCCGCGAGCAACGCGCGCAATAGTTTGAAATAAAAAAATCTCGTAAAAAATACATACACATCCGGCGGACTTTTTACGTGTATCGATTTTTACGTATATCTATACGCTATCCGCACGTATACGTTATAAGTGCGTGGAAATAAAAAAAAAAGATAGAAAAGAAAAAACAAAGCACATATACGCGCGAGTGCCAAGAAAATTCAAAAGTTATATCGGGTACGAATGAAAAATCTATCAGGCATGACTGTACGATAAAACACAGAGAGAGAGAGAAGAGCTTATACCTAAGCCATCCGCGCGACTGATGCTGGCCCCGTTCTCTTCTCTTGACGAATTAAAAAATGGGGGAATAAAAAGAGCGAGCGAGCGCACCGAAAGCCATAAAAGGAAAAAGTATATCTACGCGGCCCGAAAAAACTTGAAACTATACGCTTACTCGTGATTCGATAATCGGCTTTATCAGTCGGAACGGTACAGGCGATGCTATATGTACCGAGCGCGATACACACATGCCCACACGCACAGTACGTACATAATACACAAGAGGAAAACAAAAAAACTTTCAGCGCCCGCAACTACTATAAACGCGAATTCGCCTACTTTTTCGCTATGGTAATTCCTATGTATAGTCTACACATACATACGCCGCCAAGAACGAAAAAAAAATCCTACGTATACACACGATGGTACGTATGCGCGGGTGAGAGGGCGGGAGGAGAGCGAGCTAGATAAATAGAGTATAGCCGGCACATCGGTGAGGCGGGCGCGCGAGGGGTGTTAATTTCATCCGCGCGCGCGTCGAGGCGGCCGAGCTAGCCGCGCGCGTTACGTTGGCACACTGCCCATCGCCTAGATATATAGTATATAAGGCAGCAGTGGCAGCAGGAGCACCTACAAAGGGAGAGAGAGAGAGAGAGAGTCAAGATATATAAGGCTGATTGTGCAGTGCTGCTGCTGCTGCTGCTGCAGCCTTTATATATATAGAACACACTCTCTCGCAGCGATAGGATCGATCCGGAGCTTGTTATGGGCCTTTGCACAGCTCGACGCATAGCACCCACCCTCGTATCATATATATATATATATATATATATGTGTATAAAATATAGGTGTCCACGCGTAAGCGGATATATAAAAAAGTTTCTACTGCCCAAGAGGTGCAGTGGCTGATAATACGACTCTTTTCGCACGGCGCGCGCTTATCGCTCCGCGCGACGAACGGACGTATATATATATATTTCGAAAAATGAAAATGTATTTACGTCGAGAAACTTTTCCGACGTCGATAAAGCACAAAAAAAAAAGAAGTAAATAAATATAAAAGTCCTCCCTCCTTCTCGTTATTAATTCGAAACTCAAGCTCGAAGCTCGCAACGTGGGAAAAAAAGAGAGAGAAAAAATGGATTAAAGGACGAGGAAGGTGCGATGCATACGCAGCAGCAAAATCAGCTCCATCATAAATTGGCATTCTATACGTACTCGATAAAATCACACGCGCGCGCTTGTCAGCGGCGCATATATACGAGCCCACGCGTATAGTGCACCGCACTGCCACCGAGCAGGGGCTGCTGGGGGGGGGGGGGGGGGGCTATTGTTTTCCAGCGCACCGCAGCAATTTACCTCCGGCTCCGAATCTCCTCTATATCTCTTTCTAGCTGCAGCTAGCTCTTCTCTCTCAGTGCAGAGCAGCAAGAAGTTCGATCGGAATTAAGCATTCATTCGCGCTGGCACTCACGAGTTTAACAACTATCCTTTATTCAGAGCTCACCTCTCTCTCTTCCTATACTGCAGGGCTAACGCCAAATGAAGTATTCCAGCAGATAGTATAGTTTACGGCTAAATTTACTTTCGTATTATGTACGTGTATTGGCACACACACATACATACAGACAGAAACACACGTACTTGCCATACACCTGCCATAACAATGAGAATATTAAAGGGAACTCTCTAACTACGCTTAGGTGTGTGTGTGTGTGTGGGTGCACGCGTTAAGGGCTAAAGACCATCTCTACACAGACCATAGCGCGCAATAGTGGTATCATGCAAAAGGCAGCGCGTGTATAGCCCCCCTGCTCTCTCTTCTCTATTTCTTCTCTCCTCCCTCTCCCTCGCGCTTTTCCTCGCGCGCACCAGCGGAACATAAGTTCGGCAAACAGCCCTGAGGCGGCAATTAACATAATGGAGCTGGAAACAGCAGCAGCAGCAGCCCGGTATAATTCGACCATCAATCTCCGTGAGAGCGCTTATTTTTCCGTCAGAAATTGGGAAGCATTCCATGCCCTACTCTCTCTCTCTCTTCCTATACATCGGCTCTCCGAGCTTTCTCTGCCGCTGCTGCCTCGCAAAGCTGAATTCCCGGGCGATGTTATCGGCGAATTAGTGGCGGCGGGCTTTATACGACACAAGTAGAATAGCATCCACTTAGTCTACTCGTTCTCTCTGCTGCTGCTGCTGCGCTTGGGTATACTCCTGGAGCAGCTGCGGGGGAAGGGAGGGCCTAAAACTGTCTTCTGGCGCTGGCAGTGTATATGCGCGCATATATATATATCTATGTTGTATGTACGCGCGGACGAGAGCGACGAGAGACTGTCTCTCTCACTCTCTCTCCGTGAAAGAGGAGGTTAAAACAGATCCGTAAATCGTACGAGGTAATCAGGAAATTTCTCCCCATCGTGTGCGCGCCTTGAAGGAGCAGCAGCAGCAGCAGTACGAGAGAGAGCCGCCCTAATGCTGTTGAGCTGCTGAAGACTTCCTTCTTCGTGTGGCTGCACACCTCGTCGTAAATCTCAGACTGGGCGATTTGTGCGCGGCGGTAAGTGTATGTGTGTACACATCTACACACAGACATATGGACACGTTTGCACCGCGCGCTCTACTTCTTCACTGCCAACGCTGTTACTGCTGCTGCTGCTGCTGAGCTGCTGCCTTGATGTTCTTTGGCCGATGGAAATGAAAAATCAGCGCTAAATATCCTGCCACGTCTCGAGGCTGTTGCTCGTGCGCGCGCGCCTTCTTACACCTGCCAGTATATACGTTGTTTTCTCGTTTCCTCCTGTTTTTCTTTTTTTTTATACCGTATAGTTAAACCGCTCGCGCGGCGCGACGAGGCGTTTAAAAATTAAGGCCGATTCTTTAGTCTCGTAAAAAAGAAAAGAAAGGAACCATAATGCTGCGCTCTCGAGACTGCGCCTATTAACGTATAGACCATGGGACTCGGCGCGATGAGGGTCCATAGCGGGGGTGTAGCGCAGAGGCTATAGGGGTGCAGAGAGAGAGAGAGAGAGAGACGGCTCGAGACGGGAGATTATGAAGCTATTATATACGTCATTTTAATTTTTCTTATTTTAGCCCGGGCGCCCGATATATATATTTACAGACTTTGGAGGGGCATTAGCGCGCCGCGCGCGCCCCGCGAAGAGGCTAATTTGCATAAGATTAATTACGGGTTATTAAATTATTTTTGCCTGCGTGCGCTGCGCTGCGCCGGGTATTAGCCGTTTAATTTATTATATTCCTCTCTCCATTGCTGCAAGCGTTAACCCCTCTGCGGAGCGCAGCGTCGGCCCAAGAGTCTGCGGATGATTTCAGGCAATGATCAGTTTATATTCCGCATTTATGTTATTATGCGCTATACCGTTACGCGCGCGAGTGCGTGTTATACGATATAATAATCAAATATCATCTCATTTCAGCGTAGAGGGGCGCGAGAAAAAAATTTAGCGGAAGATTTTATGGACGGGCGTTACGAGAGAGAGAGAGAGTGGCTGAGAACGAAGCTGATTATTATACGCGACAGCGTGGGATTTTTTTAACTTTTAATGGGCAATCAATTTTTTGTTTTGGCTTTGTTTTCAACGCGCGTAATTTTGCGCTCGCTTCTTGCGTTCTCGCTTTCGCGAGCGCGAATCAAATCCAAACGAATCGTATCCTTTTTCATTTATTCGTTACCTTTTTTTTTCAACGCCAGCGCACAGTTAATACCCCGCGCGAGCATTATGTACTCGCGCGCAGCTCGTTATAGCCCAGCTTTAATGTCCACGATACGGAATTAATCGCACGAGGCATTGGCGGCGGCAATCAGAAATGTGCCGGCCGCAGCTTATGCGTGCGTACCACATTTCGCGTATATAGCAGCGCCATCGACGTTGCTGCATCGCGTAAACACCCGCGCGTCGGGATACATGCACATCTACACACACACATGGACTCGGGAAACGACCGCTTGAACAAGCATCGGTGCGTCCACTGATGGGTAAATGGGATATTTATAAATTTCGACTAAATACACGCCATGTCCGGCACTGATTGCTCGACTACAGGAATGGATTATGCAGAAGCACATGTCGAGCGCGCCCTGAACACGCGTGGAAGTTTCGGTCTTGGTGCAGTACTTGAAACGATACACGATTTACTTTTCGAAAGAAAAGAGGACGGCAGAGAAAAAATTAAAAACAGATTTATAAAATTTAGAAGTCTGTAATAATAATGCGATGGATACAAAATATACTTTCATGATCATAGTTTTATTTGAAGATACTTAGGTTAATAGTACTCCGTTTAATTACATTTATTGCGAGTTTCTCAAAATTCGGACACACGCCTTCTCGCGTTCGGTATCGGTACTAAGGCATGTTAAATGATGAATAATTTACAAGGCTAGTCGACACCTCAACAGTACCTTGGCCAATTGTTTAAGCCCTGCAGCAATAACAGTTACATAACAAATTTCATTCGGGTATGCTTCGAATACATGTGTGCAATTTTTAATCCAATGTATTACACTTTATTTTATTTCAATTTAATTGTTGCAGTTTTGAAGTGATATTTGTCACTCCGTCGAGTATTGCCCAAATTTCGTAACTAGTGCTCAAACAATACCACTGAAATTTACAACTTTGCACGAGAATAGGAAGATGGGCACCGACGACGAATAAACGCAATTAATAATTAGCCGCAAAGCATCGCATCGCGCGCCAATTAAGAAAGCGTACACATCTCCCCCCCATCGATGCATTAAGGCAATGAATTGAGTACGCTCGTAAACGAGTGCGTGCGAGTGTGTGCACAGAGCTGGGGACTTTCTTCAGGCCGCGAAGGGGGTGGGGAGGTTGAATGGGTGGTTGATCGACGAGCGATTCTCGCAAATGAGCCGGGCAAACGCCATGAGATAATGACTACATATATTATATGCTCGCGCTGCCGAGTCTCCGAGACGATTAGCTACCCATGGTTTACGTGTGCTTTCGGTGGTGTGTGTGTGTGTGTGTGTGTGTGTTTGTGCTGCTGCAGTTCCACACGTATATAGACCTGCAAAAGGAGGAGCTGGAGAGCAGATTTGATTGGTATACAGCCAACTCCTTCGGTTATAACTATATACATACCTGCAAGAATTCACCGTTTAATATCGTATAGATAGATTAAGCTCCCAGCTGATATATGTATATATATTTCTCGCAAACGCGTATAATCTGCGTCTGCGGCTTTTGGCATGATTTAATTTTCCCTCTGTGGATTTCGCTGCTGCGCGCGTTTGTTGATATTTGATCTCTCTCTCTCAATCCCGAGCAAAAGATTTGCGAACCGCGGCAAATCTTTGAAATAGTTTAAACAATCGAGTGATACATAACCGCACGAGAGAATAAAATCGGCGAATCGCATTCCAAGCGTTGTGTCGGTCTTTGTTTTCGCCACGCGCAATTGCTATTTAAACGAGGCCGTTTAAAAATGTATACCCCGTTGAAAAATGCAATCCAACGTAGCAGACTCGCTCTGGCCCCCCGACGAGTAAATATACAAAGGAGTCTGCTGCTGCAGCTGCTTTATGCAATTAAAACATCGGATTCTCTCGCCATTATCAAGTCCGACGCGTTGAATATTCAATTCGAAACGGGCGATACAGAAGAAACACTCGGGGCTCGGTGTGCTGGTTATAAGGCCAGACTTGATGGACGTAGTATACACTGTATTGTGGAGAAAAGAGAAAGAGAGTTGAAAAAAAAGCATAACGGCGACGTCACGCCACGCTCCAGCTCCAATTTCAATCGAATTAACGTGCATTTTATTCAAACTCGAGACGTTTAATTCGATCGGCTCGATGGCGGCTGCAAGTGGCCATACGAATAGCACTTCTGTCTAATCAAATTGCAGATGAGTATTATGCGAGAACGAAAAGATACTCGGCATTTAAAGATGCATGTCAGAAATTGCGGGGCAAAAATGAACACGCTTCGTTTCGGTTGTTTCTTTCATAAGATCTACACGACTGCAAAATGACAGCGATATCGAAGGGATGAGAAAGAGGTAGTTCTTTTTCTAAGACAAATGATTTTTATAAATGAAACTGGAATTGAAACGAATTAATTATTCATTTGTTAATTTATTCATTTGAATAAATGATACGAGATAATATGAGCACTATCAGCGTTGAGACTGCGTGCGGATCGATCATGCAGCTACATGATCGACCGTATGGCCCACTCCAAACTTTCCCGCTTGCTTTCGCTAGCTTACGTTTATATACTTTTAATTTCACGAGTTGATGATACGCTAAAATTAATGCGATTATAATATAAGTCTCTGCGACGACTTACAACTCGAGAGATTTTTCCAGCAATATACTCTCGCCTCGTCGAGTCATTGTCGTGAAAAAAAAATGTCTTTATCTGGTTTTCTTTCCGTTTCGAACCGGCTACTTCTGCTCCAAGACACTCGGACACTTGGAGCCCTGTGTGTATCGCGCGGCACGATTATCTCGATGTAAAATTTTACCTGGCAGTCCGAGTGCGCGTCTCTGCCTGACTCATCCCTCCTCCCTTCCCACCTCGGTGAAATCAAACGGGCATTATATACATATATCGCGGAGGCGAGATGCAAGGAACCTGAGAGAGAGTGAGAAAATAGTGGAAGCAGATAAGAGCATACATACAGAGTTATAAGCCAGAAAGACAGACGTATAGAGGCTGTATATGTGTGCGAGTGTGAGTGGAGCAAGAGAGAGAGAGAGAGAGAGAGATAGGCGGCGCTCCAAAAGTCTCTCTACATGTATACAGTCGCCGAAGTAAACGTAACACTTCGGTTAAATTCCGCCTAAAAGCCATTGTGAACGGCGGAGGTGGCGGCGGGATTCCCTATTTTGCTTAGCGTGGCAAAATCATACGCTTGTTACGCGTACGAAAAATACGTGTATATATCTCATTTATCCACTCGATTCGCTTCCATTTATCGCGAAGCTGCGCGCAAAGATTTTCAACGTTTTGCAAAAGTGCTCGATTTACACGCTACGCAGTACTCGTATTATTGGATTCATTATAAAGCGCACAAACTAGCGCACGCTGTATGATCCAAAGAGTCAAATTCGAAACGCGTGCGCTATTCCAGCAATTATTTACTAGCGCGTTGTGTTATATCCTACGAGCGAGTACGTTAGCTTTAAAAGCTGCTGAAAAACCAAGATTCTTCTCGCAACTCGAGCTCGTATAACGTATAATAAATATATTTACAATGGCACGATGTGTTTTATACAGAGATCCCGGAAAATCACAAAGTGTGTGTGTGTGTGTACGGGCGCGCTTGAAAATTTGCGCCAAGAGAGAATAGGCAGCGGCGGCGGCAAGCGGCTGCCGACGCGTTTCATCAAGTTTTCGCGGAAGTAGGCGAGAGATTCTATATCCGCATTATAACGAAAACGTCAAAAGCTCACCGACGCAGCGTCGACGCTATAATACAGGTATATGTATTTTATATATTATATAAAACTAGTGCCGCTGCTGCTTCTGCTACTACTATAGCATATAGAACCGGAGCAAAATACATATACGGATATAGCCTAGCTTGCGATGTATGGAGCATATATATAAGCGGGTAAGCCGAGCTATTTTTTACTTCCTTTTATTTTTTTTATTTTTTTATTTTTTTTCGAAATTTTTGAAAAGAGCCAAGCGCGTGAATATTATACTGTATGCGCGCCGTATATACAGAAACAATCATTTTCCGTACTTCGCTGAGTAGGACGATGATAACCTCGTATCATGCAGTATATAGTAGGTAAGTGTGACATTGTACGTTTAAATGAAGAGAAAGAGAGAGAGAGACACACATATACCCAGTAGGATAGAAATTCGCGTTTAAAGCTCGAAGCGAATGAGAGAGAGAGAGAGAGATAGAGCTTTCTGTGTGCGCCGCCCGAGCTTGCGAGAGCGAGGCTTGGGAAAAGCTTGGCTTTCGAGCTTCCGCCCACTCGACTATATTGCGCATCCGGCGTGCTAATGCACTCGAAAAGACTCGGTGCTCTGTACATGTGCAGTAGCGGCACAGAGAACTCTGGCTCGCTCGCCTTACATTGTGTGAGTGTGTGTGTATGTAGGACTCCGAGGCGCACACGCATAGAGAGAAAATCTACCCTTACTATAGGACTCCTTTTGTAAATACGTTCGAGAGTTGTACCGACTTGCAGTAACTCTCGCTCTCTTTTTTCTCTCCTTTCTCTCGTTCTCTCCGACCTTTCGCGGACATGCTGTTTTTTCAGCTAAAGAGCATAGACCCGCGTCGACGTCGCCACCACCGCCGCCGCAGCGAAAGGAAGTGAATTTAAGGCTTTTCATTATATACCGCGCGGTACAAAAAAGACTGAAAACTTGCTACGCGCCCCATGCTGCTGCTGCTGCTGCGCTCGCTCTTTGTTTCGTTTCGGCTTTCACCCCTTTTTTCCGCGGTCTCTCTCAGCTTGCGGGCCCGGAAGAGGGAAAATTGACGAAAAGCCTCGACTACTCGAGTGGTGGTCGCGCGGCTTGGAAATGCGCGACTCCGATAAACAATCGCGAGATTTACTCGCGGCGAAAGCTCTGCTGCTGCGGCTGCACGAAAATTTGTCGCGCGTCGGCCCCGCGCGTGCTGGGGGGGGGTGGTAATGCGCCTTTGTTTTCTCTCACCCGCACAGTACATATACACAATTTACGTGGCGGAAAGCCGACACACGCGTACACGTATACGTGTATAACACACGGACGAAGAGTCGGTGATTTATTCGCAGCGCATAATTGGTCCATTTCGCACGGCGCTCATGCATCCCGAGCTTTACGCTTTAGGCAGGCAGCCTTGGTTCGCGCGAGCGCAAATCTACGTAGACCAAACACACACACACACACACACACACACACACACAGAAATGCCATGTATACGAGCGTGTTTATATGCATCCACGCGTGTGTCTATACAATAGTCTCACCGATATGTCGGGGGCGCGACTGATGTCAGCCGCAAGAATTACATTCTGTGCGCGCCTTTTTGTGTGTGTATGTGTTTCGTAGCGGCATCGGCGCGCGATTCTCGATGGATGGGTTTATATTGCACCTCTTTTTATCCGAGAGGTGCCGCGCGAAGGTTGGCGCGCGCGGGCGTGTGTGAGGGGTTGGCGACTCGAGTGAATGTATATAGAGAAAAAACAAAAGGCCACGTTGGCTCGGTGACTTTTCAACTTTTCTTTTTTTTTCCGGTACAACCGTATATATAAGCCGCGAGTCGGTGATAAATTTTGATCTTTTCACCGAGATTAACTTATATAACTGGATTCAACGAAATAAATCCACTTTAATGTTCAGCCCCAGATATCAAGCCTGCGGATCGTTGCCGGGCTTTTCGCGCGTAGCAGCAGCGGCTAAAGATATCCGAGCCGATAATCGAGAGGCGAGGAAAAAAAAATGAAAGAATGTTTCTAAATCATTGCTATTTTCAGCTGAAATGATAAATAATGAAAAAATCAATTCGTTGTCGAATGGTATCGAGAATGGGTATAGGAATCGGCATGATATCAACTGAACCCTAATGAATTGTTCTTGTGGGTCTTCGTGGGTACGAGAAAAAACAAGTGAACATGACATTTGAAGATTTCCCCACCTTCATGATGGTGTGACGACAGATTTCCCGAAATTTGAGACCTGCTTTAACTTGGTGGCTGTCATACTGCAGTTGTTTAGGTGGCATGCTCCGTAAATGGACAATGTTATGGACAATAATGGGTTAAACGAGTTTAAAACTTTACTGGGAGAGAGCTTCATCGAGTCATTTATAATTGATTTTTATATAATTACTAATATAAGGAGCTAGACTGATGTTTCCTTCATTCCGATGAACACCAGTACATGGATTTTGGGAAATAAGAGGAATTTAACGCTCAAACCCGATTGTATGTATGAAATTGAATGCGATTTTAAAGGCATTGTTGAGTCAAAGATTTTTTTAAATACTTGGAAAAATGTAGTACCAATAAACTCAACAATTTTAAATGGAAGATATTGTCAAAGCGCATGGCATTCAAGCAGCTATGAAGTGTGCACAGTTGGCTATGAATAGCTAAACTTAACTGCTCAACTGAACTACTTTCTCTGAAGGAATCGAAAATATTTGTATTGGGCCACCTGGCGGCAGCACGGACAACTACTTCGCGTAAACCAATACAAATGTTCTCCAAATTTGAAGTTATATTTGTCGCAGAAAAATGAAAAAGTTTTTGTAGAAGATTCTGTATTCCGTATTGCATAGAGAATGCCATTATGGATTTGATGAGTCAAGTAATGATAACGACATTTCTCAAAGTGGAGGGCCAACTTTCCAATTTGAGAATCAACATTTAAGTTACTGGTACTCAATAAAAATAGATAGTAAAACTATTTGAGTTCAACGCCGCCAGATGGATCCAACTCTAAGCGACGCTCCCGCAAGAGAGAAAGCAGAGATGCTTGCATATTAGGCACTGCTTTCGAGAGGCTTGCGGTACCAGTTGAATTATAGGAAGGATTTCAGCTTATTGGTAGCACTAACTTCATATTTTCACATCGAAATTTGAGTAAATATCAGTGTAAAAAATTGTTATTATTAAATAACTTATGGAAAACTTATAAACTAAATTACAGCAGATAAAAATGTTGAAAAATCAATGATTTATTTTTGGTCGTGGCAAAACTAAGTTATCTTTATTGTTATTTATCAATTGTTCCAAGCGCTCTTCTTTTTGGTTTTCCACTTTTGATGCGTGTTCTTTGAGTGTCACTAGTTCTCCTATGATTGTTTTCTTCGTTTCGATTGAGAATAAAATAATAATAGCTTTGTTTAATTCTGTGGATTTTTATTATATTAAAATTTTACCATTTATATTACGATTATTAAATAGATTTATTTTATATAATCATGATAAAATCAAATTTAAATAAAGCATACGACGTAGCTGACCGAAGTCACGATCAGCCGAACTTGGGTGGCTATTCCTCATTCTCTCCAAAAAAATGATTATTTTTATTTTGCCTCGCGAATCAAAAACAATATTGCAGCTCGTAAGCGCACATAGGTGCTCATGCATAGGCGGCTCTTGCTGTTTTTCCACCGCTGCCTATCATTCGCTGCCTCTCATTCTCTCATTCGTAATACAAGATGCACCGGTTCGATTTATTCCTCGCAACGAAAGATGGCGCTACCCAACGCGCAGCTCGACTGTCATCAAAGGCTGCTTTGTACACTCTATATGCACAGTCGAGGATATCGTGTTAACAAGGTATGTATCATTATATAGATATATAGGCACGAGTTACGCGCAGTTGGCGTGCGAGGCATGCGATCGAAAATAATGCTAAACGCTGACCAGTAATAGTGGAGCTATCATGCGTCAGACGAGTCGAACAAAGAGAAACAAAATAAGAACTGCTAAATTAATCGGATTTCAATTATGCGTCGAGTACGCAGCCCGACGTTACAATTAGAACAGAGATCGTTCGCTCGATTGCAGTTATCCGCGTGATTTTCTTTTTCGTCTGTTTGACGTAGTTGGACACGATGCGACAGTTCGTTCTCGAAATTTTATTTGTTTTAACTTTTGCGCAGAGTTACAGGTCGAGCTCGGCACTGCAGTGCAAAGGAGAGAAAAATCAAAATGTGGATTGGTACGTAAATGATGGAATTTAACAAATATTTAACATCGAAGCTTATGCGAATCAAGTAATACCATATGTTTTTAATAAATAATTTGTTCCACTTCAATACTCGATGTAGTGTAGCATAAATAAATATTTGTACATTTTCAATTTTGGTGAGCACAGGATAATTTAGATTATTATTTATTTTGATCAATAATCCATAATAATTAAAATAAATAAAGCTATAAATTTATATAATAAATAATCCTGTACTCCATAAAATAAGAAATTGAACATAATTCATTAAAATCATATGTTTTTACAGGTTTTTGTTGTACAAACTACCCAGATTACCAAAAAGTAATAACAACTTGATAAAACAAGGAGTAGCTTATTTATACATGGATAGCAGTAGTTACAAATCCGGATGGACGCTATCCAGCAAAGACATAAGTAAAAACAATTCAATACCAGCTTATACCCTGTCGCAATTTTACGACGACGTGAGTTATCTACCACTTCAAAATTATACATATGCAACGATCTATAAGCACTAATTGTGTTTATCGAAATTTTCCGTCCGTAGAAAAGCGCGGCTGACTCTCTGTGGATTTTGTACAACGACCAGGCGCCCAATCTACCTGCCAGACTGAGCAACGGTCACGCCAAAGGCGCAGTGATCACCGATGGAAAGGAGGGATTCTGGCTGATACACAGCGTGCCGAATTTTCCGCCTCGGCCGAACACCGGGGAGGATGTGTCGCAAACGAAGACCGACAAAATTGAATCGAGTGCACGAGTCGATCACAATAAGGATTACCCATCAGGCGGATATTCGTATCCGTCCTCGGGACGAGCCAACGGCCAGAGCTTCTTGTGCGTGTCCACGAGCGAGGAGAGCTTCAACTCGATCGGCAAGCAGCTCATGTATAATCAGATCGTCGTCTATAGGCGAAACATGCCCAAGCAGTTGATAGGTAAATTCACCACGCTGGTCGACGCGGCTAAACAAGTGCGCGTGAGGAGTCCGCCGTACTATCGTATGGCCAATTTTAACTCTAAAAATGGAATGAAATTCACTTCGTTCGCGAAGAGCAGCAAGTGGGACAGAGGTGAGAATTCGAACACACGCGATTCGAAACGTGTGAAAATTTACTTGGCTTCATTCTTTGTCGCAGATTTGTACGATGATTTTGTCGCGGTTGAATTGAATGCCGATCTCTACACCGAGACTTGGATGAACGGACGTGGAAAACTACCCTCGGATTGCAACGCTACGAGGTGAGACGATTGTTCTACTTTTTTTCGTCGCCTCATCGACCAAATATACTTGACTATAACGAATTGAATCTTGCGCAGGGTCATGAACGTTCAATCGATATCTCTGCCGAAAGCTCGCGTCAGCTTCAAGAGCACCCACGACCATTCCAAGTGGGCCGTATCCATCGATGGTAAAGGCGCGCGATCGTGGGTGTGCGTCGGCGACATCAATCGCGCGGTAGGTTGAAATGGAAATTCAACGACTCGCTTGCAATTTCGCGTTTGTTTCGAACATTTCTTGGCTCATATTTTATATTATAGGACACGCAGTTCGAGCGAGGTGGAGGAACAGTTTGTCTGAACTTACCCGAGGTCTGGAAGAGCTATCGCGACTCCGTGGACGACGTCGAGCCATGTCCGAAGAAGCTAAGAGGTGGACCTTTCGAACGCGTCGAGTCCTGGTTCGGATGACATTGACACTCAACCACAAGACACAATACTCGAATTATATTTCACTAAGCACTCGATGAAGGATATTTTTGATACGAACGAAATAAATTAGTTACACCTTTACTCTGCTCATGTGTCAACTTTGACGATGCAATAAAAGTTTATATTTGTAAACACAATCTCATAACTGTAACATAGAGCTCGAGTCGCTCTTCGTCGACTTATTTGTATCAACGCTTGGAAACAAAATACGATACACAATTTTGCGCGGGTTGCTGCGATGATGATTCAACTGTAACCTACTTTCAAAATCGAAACAACTGCAGTCGAACGAGCGCAGCAGTTTGCACAATTCGCTCGGCTTCTTGCACTCAGCACTATGCATCAATGAATCAACGAGATACTTATCGCATAGATGCATTAATCTTCAGAAAAATTCCAAGTTTGAGCCGTTGAACAAAAAGCCACTACCAACCGACGGTAATAATTCGAATCGCCGTCGAGCTCGCGAATTGGATCGATCGTTCGAGTTCACGCGTGCACAGTACCGGACTGGAGCCGGCAACCTGCTCATAACATTGCAATTGGCGCTTTAACAGTTTGAGGTTACAAACACGACGAGATCGCTCCGAAAAGTTTTCATATACAAAGACCAGTCGACTTTGTGTGGACATTCAACTGAGTGAAAGACACCCCGCATAATTGTGCCTATTTTTGTGTTGATCGTCGACCCGTTACGAGTTTTACTGTTTGTAAGTGATTAAAAAAAATAATAAAAATGACGAGGCACGATTTTAGGGTGAAAGTCGACCTGTCTCGCGTTTTCAAAGACGCTCGACGATACAGCTGGATATTCGTCGATAGCACCAAGATTTTCGATGTCAGACATTTGGCGAATCGTGTGCAGGAGGTTTTCAGTGTGAGTCAGCCCTTTCATCTGCTGTCGACTCACGAGGACACCAACGTTTTTCTGCCCTTGGACGAAGATGTCAGGGTGTTGGAGAATAATGACACCGTTCTGTAAGTTGTTTTTTCGGCAACTAGTAATCATTGTACTCTCGGTTGAATATCTAATTATGAATTTAATGTTGTAGGATTGTACCTGGTACTGGTATCAATGAGTGTAGTGGAGTAAAAAGAGGAATGAACTATGAGGAACTGGAAAAAGACATCAGTGCCAAATATAAACATCCATGTCATGATCCTGCATTAAATTTTCCCAATGGTTTTGAAAAAGAAGAATTCGAGACAAGCAAAATAAGTCAAAATTTAGATGCATCTACTCCGTATTTGTCGGATAAGTCATACATGACTACAAACAATACAACAATTAATAAGACAGGTGCGTTTACGACAGTGGAATCTATGTCCCTCTCTGTAATAATGTTTTTTCAATAATTAATTATCTTTTACAGATCTGGCAGCAAATAGCTTTTATCGCACTGCTTTACATGACACAATGGAAGTTGAAACAAACGATTCTAAAATGGCTGTTAATGGTGACAACAGTGTCAACAGTGTGAATGATGATAGTTTAGTATCAACAAAAAGAAAAAGAGTTCGTTCAAGGAAAAAGAAGACGAAAGATGCTACTATCTCTGAAAGTGATATATCAATGAATGAAACAAACATTAAAAAACCAAAAGTGGTTAGTTCTGTTTTGTTGCCATCTGGAAAACATATAAGGTTTGAAGGGCTGGATGATGATAGTAGCGAATTTTCTGAATCTAACAATTCAACCATAAATACAAGTAGTAAAACACAAGTAAATGGTAGTAATGGAGTTAAAAATAATGCTGCCATTAAAAATGATTTATCAAATCTTCTTAGTATGGGGCAAAGTTCAACACCTTTGACATTCTCTTATAAAAAACCAAGAAAAGAAATGAAAGTAAGTGAAAAGTTGGTTGAAGTCAGTGATAGTATGGAGTATCAAAACTTCAGTATAAAACAAGAAAATCAGAACTCCAATATAAAACACGAAAATCAGAACTCCAGTATAAAACCAGCAAATCAGAACTCCAGTATAAAACAAGCAAATGGACAGGACAATTCCCAGTTGGCTCCTCCAGCAACACCTGAACCTGATACTTATTCCTTTAAGGTACATTATTTATAAGTTAATTATACTTTAAAAGTTGATATTATTCATTTATATTGTTAAAATTTTAAACCTTAGGTCTTCAGAATATCAGAAAATTATACTCCACAAGTGTCTAGCGTTATTCTAGGAAGAGTTTTAGCTCGTTCTAAAGAAGGATCTCAATTGACAATGAAAATTTTACGTAAGATGGTCAAATACATGAGACTATATAAAGTTTTAAATAATTTTTTTCATAATGTAATATTTTTTAGATGGCAAAGATCAGTTAAGAGATCCTGAGGGAAAATTTGCTTTACCAAAAGAAGAAGATGATGAAGATGATGAAGTTGACAAAGATAATGATATTATAACTATAGAGAAAGAAAAACTCTTAGAGTTCACTAAAATCAAAGCATTGGATACATCTCTATAAAATCTTTACAGACACACAAGATTCTAAGTCTGTGATGTTACAAATTTGTTTGTTCTTAGTTTTGTAAGTGATTATTGTGTTTTGTGTTTAACTTAAGTAACATAACTCTTTGTGATAAAAAAATTGCGATGACTCTTTAGAACTCTAAAGTTTATTTTGCTTTTGAGCATCTTTTCATCATAAAAATCTGTTTTTTAACAATTTTTAAGTGTAAAATATAAATTTACAGACAAATACAATTTCTTTTAATTAAAATGTAATCTGTTCCTTCTTTTAAATCTAAGGACTTGAGATTTTCTTCAAATTTTCCATTAGTCATATCCTAAAAATGAGAGATTTTTAAATTTATATAAATTAAATAACTGTGTAATAGTAAACCAAAATTCATACTAATTTAACACAAATAACAAATGGAGGCACTGCTTCCGAAAAATGTATAATAGGAATAGAATTTATAACTTTTCTTTGGTGAGAATCATAAGGTGCATATTTTTGTCCAATTTTTTTTTCATCGATGTCACATAGTGCTGTAACTTTGTTCTAAAATTTAATGCAAATAATTCTAATTAATGCGAATTATATTTTTGATTAAAAGTGTTTTTTAAAAAACAACTCACTTGCAAATCATTATTTAATGCTCGATAGAAATGTCTTCCTTGTTTACCAGCATTCCAAATTGTAAAATTAGACCATTCACACAAGACTTGATTAATTAATCTACTCAGTCTTATTTTAAATATTGTTTCCCTATAGAAAGTGATATGTATATTATAACTATTTGGTTAAAAGTGAAAACATTAAAATACATTACTGTTTTATAGAAAATGTTGTTGCTTCAGGATGATATGTATAGTTCAAAACTACTTCATCGGTTCTCAGAACTTCTCCTTTATTGTCTAAATGTGAATAGAAAAATAGCAAGTCTTCTGGTGTTCCTTGCCCATTCTCACAAAATCCTCCAACCACCCTAAAAATGTTGAAATTAATTAGTTATATTTATAAATAAGAGTGACTAAAATGTATTAATAAACTACTTTAAAAAAACATTTCTGTGACAAAACCATGTTGGCATTATTACAGTTGGTCCATGAGAAGTATAAATTTGAAGCTTTAACTGTTCTGAGCTTAAATTATTTGCCCATCGTGAAAATCTTTCTGTAGAGTTTTCTGGTACTCTCTTAAATCTTCCACCAACTATCTGAATGATTAATTCTGAATTATAATCAAACTAGTTTTAATATGATTCCTCATACTTACTGCACTTTTATTTCTCTTTGCTAACTCATACTGAACCTGGATTCTTTGCGGATGCATAATATCATCCTAGAAATAAATGAATAACATTCAATATGGCATAATAATGAAAAATAAATGAATTAAAAATGCACTCAACAACATCTTGAAAACATAAGTATGTTCCAGTAGAAATTTCAATTGCTCTATTTTTTGCATAACCGACTGTAAACACATAAATGTCAAAAAAACATTAATATCATTGTTGAACCATTATGAAGCTGATATCATACCTCCTTTGGGTTTGCCTGAGAGATTTTTAAATACTTTCAGTGGTATAGACAATTTTTTCAATTTTTTCCCCCAACTTTCTAGATTGCTCAATGTTTTGTCGGTGCTTGCATCGTCGCATACAGCTATTTCCAGATTAATCAATGATACAACAGTCTGATTAATAATAGAATTGAAGCAGGAATCAATCCAATTTTCTCCATTATAGATTGGTATAATGATTGACTGAAATATACACTTTATAAATAAGTCACGCACAAAGAAAATTCAATTTTTTAATATAAAAAATACCATACCACTATTGGTTTGTACATTTTCAAATCTCATCAATCCATGGGAGTATTTCATGATCACAGAAACAAAAGATAATCTAATTATAGACTATCAAGTTTAATGTACACTCCTTATCAAAAATTCAACCATGTCTAATTTGGTTTATGAAAAATTTCAGTATACCTGGAGAGCATAATTACACTCGCATTGAGTTCACTATACGATGACATCTGCTATAATATAAACAAACAAGCTGTGTGTTATGATGCAGATTGCGTGTATATAGCGTGTGGAAGAAAGTCGATTATGTCGCTTGCAAGCACGATTTATGCATTTTTTATCGTGCCTCGGAAACTGCGTTACCAACCACTGGCTACGTTATCAACGTCGCATTCGATTGCGAACCGATATACTTTCATCCTTGAATCTGCAGATGTCACTTTAATGAAGTGAATCTGTTGAATTTTTTATTTTTTATCATAAAATCGTATTTAGTAATTCGATTGAAAAATATTTATTTAAAAGCGAAATAAAATTAAAGAGCTCAAGTGGATTAGTAAGTCGAAGCCGTAATTTTTATATTACTGCATTAATTTTTTTTCCGCATGGGCTAATTTTATTGCGCGTTCAGCGTTGACATGATATTTTTACAAATTTCACGTTACGATACATTTTTAAAGGCGCAATTAGAGACAGCGAAATGGCACTAAAATCTTTTAACAAGTTATTATTTTATTCGTGTCAAACACACGATAACATATCATAAAAATAAATATATCGTATCGTCTTGTGTGAGGTCAGGTCGTAATTCGACTTACACCCTAGTAATTAGATCACACACGAAACGGAATTATCAGAAATAGTACTATTCTGGCTCGCAGGTATTATTATCAATCATGATGTAAGTCAGTAATTGAAGTTCGAATTTACCTCGAGTGTATGTAGTACAACTTGAAAATACACGCGAAAGCATATAAATTATTACTCGCATCCATTTTCAATTTCTTGCCTCGGACGGGTAAACGTTACATAGAAGATGGATCAGCCGCGCGTATTCAAGAA
Organism: Trichogramma dendrolimi; assembly: GCA_034770305.1. Classification (NCBI taxonomy): domain Eukaryota; kingdom Metazoa; phylum Arthropoda; class Insecta; order Hymenoptera; family Trichogrammatidae; genus Trichogramma; species Trichogramma dendrolimi. Next base: position 1,366,049 of record JAPMIB010000038.1, on the reverse strand, counting down.
AATTCGAAGTCGAAACGTCGATAACGATTGAGTTTTATTATTGCTCGAATCGAAGTGTATATAAAAATGATCCGAAAGAATATTATGTTTCTCATGTAATGATGAATTATAGTCCGTCGTAATCAATAAGCTGTCGCGACTCTGAAAAATACATCGTACCCTCGCGTCGTTGTCGATCGAAGAAAAGCCCAGGACTATACCAGAGAGTGACTTTGCGCCGATTTATGCATCGTATATATAATATTTTTGTCCGTTCGGTATATTATATAGTTACACGTGTTCGCGTAAATGCCTCCTTTGTGCGGGCGAAAAAAAACCTGCCGCGTGCAGCTCGACGAGTCTTCTTCTTCCTTTCGGCTCGGCGAACATCTTATTATTTTTCCCTCTCATATAACGCCACGTACATATAATACAGACACAGAGAGAACATGGATAGAGCAGAGGACAAAGCAGCGAGGATTCTTGTGTATGACTTATAATTTCTTTCTTCGCGGCGGCCGTCCTTCATTGCGAATACAAATGGAAAAGAAAATTGTTTTCGAGCGTCGGGCTGATTATTACTTCTTCTTTTCTTTTTTTTTGACCTGCCATAGTCGGATCATTTGTCAGTGTCTCGTAGAGAAAATCGAGTGCGAGAGCAGAGCAGCTTGAGGGTCAAACGGAAACAATAAACAAAAAAGCTCGGTATTAAAATATGTATGAAAAAAAAAAGAATCGATCGATCTCTATCGCGAATCAAAATCCATCCGCGCGAGCTTTTTTCTCCCTACACACACACACACTCACACTCATCCCTCTTTGTTCATGCATTTGGTCAGAAATAACTTGCGGGATCGGCGTTGCAAGCACATGATTCATGTCCACCTGCAACTTCCATTCGCAGAACTTTACACCCTGGGCACAGTCAGAGAGAAAGTCGGGATCCACGCAAGCGAGCGAGCTAGTTTACTTTCTACGCGTTGCACCATTATATACGTACACAATGTTATAAGGAGCTGCGGAGAATCGAGAAGGCCTCGAGAGTTTTGTTTTCATAACGCGGCCGGCCTCTGTATCCAAGTTTCCTCTCTGCCCGGTGTACATTTTCCCTTTTACGTAATGCACAATCAATCGCGCGTCGGCGGCGCTCGGGCGCCACAAGAGAGAGAGAAAGAGCCCCTATATAGGTACGCATAAAATATAAAATTACCTAATTAATCGGGGGCTGCGCAGCGCAGGCTATGGGATCGTAAAATAGATCGTGTTGCGTGTCGAGCTTGTGCAGGCGCGGGGGTATGGGGATTATGTCAGTGCTGCTCTCCGTCGTGGTGGTGACTGGTGGTGCTTTGATTTCGCGCAGATGAGTCCGCGTTATGCTCGTTACAAACGAGCGGGGCCGCCGATCTTCTCCTCTGTACCAGATAATGGACGCTCGAGCGGGGAGGGCACTTAAAAAATACTTTTTGTTGTCGTCGTCGTCGTCGTCTCATCGGACCGTTCCCGGGGGCTCCTCTTTGTCTGTCGTCGATTTTCCCCGATACATCGATGACAAAGGCAGCGGCAGAGGACAGAGAGATATATACACGCGTAAAAGGAGGTAAAAAGTCCATTGCAGCTGGGAGATTTCGTTATAGAATTTCCTGTGTATAGCGCAAACGAAAGAAAACCATAACATATAGATCGATCCGGGACTTTTTTGAGTTTTACTTTTCGTCATTTTCGTCGTCGCTGTATACAGCTCATGCGAAAATCGGTTTTTCTCATTTTGCACGTATTCGATGAACGATTTCTTTGTATCTATCATGAGTTTGTCAAAAATATTCATGTAAAACACAATCACGTTGGCTAAGTTTTTATTAAAACTTTAGGAAAACATCCATATAAATATTCATATATATGTTTACAATTTTCAAGAAAAAAAAATCGCGCTTTTTATTATTTCACTGATGAAATGCTCTCTATTCTTTGAGAACAATGACTGCAATGAATTCGAGACATTGATATGTAAGCAATAAATTATTCATAAAGACTGGATAATCATCTAACGTGAATTTTTGATTGTGAAAGAAAATAAACTTGAATGATTCGAAAGTTCGTCAAAAGCAAACCATTATAAAAAAAGAAATTATGATAAACATGCGGTTATCATACATTTATGTCATCTAAAAATGTTAAATAAAATTAGCTCCGTAAAACTTTTCTGAACTTGATCGACTAATCTCACTAATGAACAAATCTCACGAATAAGTAAACCTCATATTTTTCGATAAGTTTGAGACTTGACGTCTCCTCACATTTTTCGCGGGCGAAATCTTAATGATCTTCATGTACTTTTTTTCGGTGATAAAGTAAATTTACTTTTTGTGTAAATTTTTTCTCACACTTGTCACATGTGAAATCTTTCCGACCTTCGTGTATTACATTTTGGTGTCTAATCAAGTTACTTGTATCACTAAAATTCTTCTCTGTCACATGCAAAATCTCGAAGACCTTCATGAACTGTCTTTTGGTGTAAGAACAAATTTGATTTAAATCCAAACTTCTTTTCGCACCTGTCACATCCGTAATCTTTGCGACCTTCGTGGATTGTTCTTTGGTGGTTGCGCCAATTTAATTTTCGAGTAAATTTTTTCTCACACTTGTCGCATGCATAATCTTTGCGACCTTCATGGACTGTTTTTTGGTGTAAGAGCAAATTTGATTTAAATCCAAACTTCTTTTCGCACCTGTCACATCCGTAATCTTTGCGACCTTCGTGGATTGTTCTTTGGTGATTGAGCCAATTCGATTTTCGAGTAAATTTCTTCTCACACTTGTCGCATGCATAATCTTTGCGACCTTCATGGACTGTTTTTTGGTGTCTAAGAAAAGCTGATTTATATATAAATTTATTCTCGCATTTGTTACATGTAAAAAAATCTTTCCAAACTTTGTGGACTGTCTTTTGGTGTAAGAGCAAATTTGATTGAGATCCAAACTTCTTTTCGCACCTGTCACATCCGTAATCTTTGCAACCTTCGTGGATTGTTCTTTGGTGATTGAGCCAATTCAATTTTCGAGTAAATTTCTTCTCACACTTGTCGCAAGCATAATCTTTGCGACCTTCATGGACTGTTTTTTGGTGTCTAAGAAAAGCTGATTTATATATAAATTTATTCTCGCATTTGCTACATGTAAAAAAATCTTTCCAAACTTCGTGGACTGCCTTTTGGTGTATAAGCAAACTCTTTTTTTGGGTGAATTTTTTATCGCAATTGTCGCATGCGTAAAATTTGCGACCTTCATGAACAGCTTTTTGGTGTTTGATCAAATTGCTTCGTACACCAAAGCTCTTCTCGCATTTGTCACATGCGTAATCTCTTCGACCTTCATGAACAGCTTTTTGGTGTTTGATCAAATTGCTTCGTACACCAAAGCTCTTCTCGCATTTGTCACATGCGTAATCTCTTCGACCTTCATGGACAGTTTCTTGGTGGATGTGCAAATGCGTAATTTGTACAAATTTTTTATCGCAATTGTCGCATGCGTAAAATTTGCGACCTTCATGAACTGTTTTTGTGTGTTTGATCAAATTGCTTCGTACACCAAATGTCTTCTCGCACTTGTCGCATGGGAAATCTTTCCGACCTGCGTGCACTATCTTTACGTGCTCAATCATAATCCATTTGTGACTAAATGTCTTATGGCAAATGTCGCATACAAAATCTTTGCGACCGTCATGGACTACCTTTACGTGTCGAAGCAAACTCGATTTATCTCCAAATCTCTTTGCACACTTTTCACATAAGTAATCTCTGAAAACTTCATGGAATATTTTGTTGTGCTTCAGTAAAGTTGATTTATTTTCAAATTTTCTCTCACATTTGTTGCACGTGAAATCCTCGCGATCTTTGTGTACTGATTTTTGGTGCGTATACAAACTCGATTGTTTCACAAATTTTATCTCACACTTGTCACATTCGAAATCTTTGCGGCTCTTGTGCACTGATATTTGGTGCCTACTCAAATGACTTCGGAACTCAAATGTCTTTTCACACTTGTCACATTCGTAATCTTTTCGTTCATTGTGAATTTTTTCTCGGTGTGTTATAATGCTCGATTCTAGTGTAAATGACTCCTGACAAATATCACAAATGTACTTTTTGTTGTCTGAAACATCTTGGAAGACAACTTCCTCGAATTTCTTCTCACTTTTATCCATTTTGGTACCGAAATTGAACGTTGAATCCTTCTATTTAGTGTTACAGAAATTGAATGAATAAAATTTATCTTTGGGTTTGATGACTGGTTTTAGATTGAGAAAAACAATATTTAAAGTGATTTGTTTCTATATAATCTTAATCAGTCATGTTTAAGGAATGGTGTATAATTTGCTTATGATCGTATTGTTTACAATTAAGTTACCGATTTATCTGTTTATACATTGCTTTCCCTATTTAAACCAGTTTTAATTTGAAGACTCGAGAATCGGGTCAAGGCAGCGGACGGAACTGGAGGACTCGTATTACAATAATTAAGGAGATTATAAAACTGTACATTGCCGAACAGGCACCGCTACACATAGTGCTATTTCTTAAAAAATCACTTTTACTTATACTAAAATTTTACTTTTTCTCTTTTGCTTTTCAAATATTCGATCACTAGCCATCTAGTGGTAATTTATGTACTATTTTGCGTGCCTGAGAAAGAGAGTCAACGTAGAAGGAATACAAGGAAGACATGCTTGTTAAAGTTCAGAATAAAGTAAAGTTTTGTACTTTTGGAGCATAATGCGTTACTTTTAATGTACGATATGTTCAATGTAGTATAAAGTCACATTGGTCATGTAAATTTGCATAATATTCACTTAAATTTTAATACTCGAACCACTTAATTAGTTTTAATATTGGTATTTTATTTTTCAAATAAAAATCATTGGTTTCTGAAAGTACTATGGTAACATTAAAGTAAATATCATGTAAAAAGTCATCAAGGGTAATTTGGAAAATTAGATCATTAAAAGCACTTCGGTATGCCATAGAATATTGCGATACAAACATATAAATTGAAAGTGCCTCAAATTAACAATAGTATCAATTATTTTCCACTCTTTTGAAATTGATAGACGTACCATTTTGATCGAATCGACTATATTTATTTGCCCGACAATTTTTTGATTGACTAACTCAATTTTTTACATTTATTTCATCAAATTCTTTTTCAGCAATTATCGTGTAAATTTATTGAATTTGGTTCTTTCATTCGAATAAATAATTATAATTACTGTTAAATAATAACTATCAAATGAAAATTACTCGACTTCAATTATGAAAATATAGCCGATAAAACTGAGGCTTCGTGCATATCAATAGTAAAAAAAAGTTTTTTTAAGGTATTATTACGAGTTTTTCGAATCTACTAAATATATTTATTCATATTGAATAAATAATTTTCTCTAAAAATCCACTTTTGAAACCAACTTATTGATTATTAAAACATTTCAAAAAATTATCGTTAATCGACGGAACATAATTTGTTTTCTCCCTGTGCGAATATATAGATGGAAAATGAGAAACAGAGATGCGTCTCGGAAAGAAGAAGTATGTTAACATCAAACGATCGCGCCGCATTCGACGTTGTATTATAATACACTTTGAAGGAGCCATTCGCAGACTTTTCCGCGTGCATCAGATACGATTTGCCTCTAATATAGAGAAAAATGAGAGAGAGAGAGAAAAACGTCCGCGCTGGCAAGAATATAAAAAGCTGCAAGAGCAAAAGTATCGTTTCGATCCGTCGTACGCACGCACTCGTACAGTAAAGCTCCTCGCGCTGTACAAAAGCTCGAGCCGGATCGACCGAGCTTATTATTGTTGCAGAGGGTATTATTTTATATCGGCTTATGTATCGTCGAGCGATTCTTTTTACGCAGTCGCGATAATCGAGGTTTGGCGTACTACTGCGCGTAGCAGCAAATATACCGAAAGACGTATGCGGGCAATTTTTTTGTCGTGATTTACTCTCGATCTTTTGCCATGTGTGCCGATCCTGATCGAGTACGATACTCGATTTACGAGTTGCTCTTGAACGTCGCTGTAGTTTCAATTTTCACTCTCGTACTGAAGTAATTCAGTTAATTGTGTTTGTATGAACAAGTGGTATATAGCACACCTTCGGCTAATTTTCTTTTTATTTATATTATATTGACACTAAGATGTTGCGAGTCGAGCTATAGGGTTCCCTCATTAAACTCGACTCACACATGGGGTTCGGTGGAATACAATGGGCGAGCGTGAAACGCAATTGTCGTATATCTTCGTATCGAATTGCTAATGACGATTACTCGAGCTTTATTCATTTTATCTATATGTATCCGCTCGCTATACATATAATATTAATGTACACGAACCGTAGGTAAAACCATATCATTGGCTCTGTCTCTCGTTCGCGCACTTCGTCCCTATCGTAAATAAATACCGTACATAAACGCGTATGCGCGATATTACCACGCGTCAATTGGCTTCTCCATACGTGCATTGTAAATGCGCATCTCTTATAAAATCTCGTGGTTCGCTCCACGCAGCCATGCAGATTCGCACTCGGAGAAAATAGCCGCCGATGATTGTTATTTTTCCGATTCCTCGAAAAGATCGCGTACACGCGTACAAGCGAATGGAAACCGGTACAACGAGATACGCCTATACAGTGCACAGAGCTTCGTATCCAACGCGTCCATCGTCTGTTATACGCGGCGAGCTTTTGTGCTTGCGGCGTTCTATGCGCGCGCAAAGACGAAAGCTCGCCCCTCCTCCCGCGGCGTGCAGCGCGAGCATCTATCGCACACACACAGCACACATAAATGTATACACGTATAGACGGCGCTGGATCCTAATGCTCGGCCGCGCGCTGGCGAACCAGCGCCAGTGTTCGCTCCGACGCCGCAAAGACGCGATCTCGCGATCCACGCTCGCACACGCTCGCGCCCTTGTACATCCGACCCTGTTCCATGGGGTATCCCTGTAAGCTGTGATCGTAATATTTATAATAGTGTTTCTTCGACGCAGAGGAGTCGAACAAATGTCGAGATCTACGTTGTAACGAACGTGGGTGCGGAAATCGTACTATTATCGTGAGAAAATAAACAATTTTTGTCGGTGCCGGGTGTCAATCCGTTGTGTCACGAGGGAGACACGGCTGCCAAGTGCGCCGCGCCAAGGTATGAATTTTTGAAAACTCTCTCACTCGCTCGGTCGCAAGCTGCTGCTGCTGCTGCTATATAAAGTAGCGTGTGTCCGCGCGCGCGCTTGTGTCCGTGTGTGTGTGTGAGCTGCACCTGTTGCTTTTGAAACGTCGTCGTCGTCGTCGTCGTCGCGAAAATCGTCGCGCGAATTATGTGTGTCAGTGTGTGCGTGTAAGTGCTGTACAGAGAGTGCGATACCGAAAAAATAAAATATAAATAACTGAAGCTGATGGTACCGTAGGCGAGATTCGTCGTAGCTACATTTTAACGTCGTCGTCGACGCCGCCGCGGGAGCTTATCGCCGGCGCAGCGGAGCGTAGAAAATTCGACAGGTAAGGATGCATTTTCGCACGTATCGAGTATAATCGAACAAATACGTCCGATACTTTTCACGATCGGAAATTCTTTAAATTAAAAAATCGCTCATTATATATAATCCTTTTTTATTCGCAATTACGCGTCATTTTTCCCCTCTCGTTTTTGCATGCCTCTATCCAATATACGACGTTAATTCGCATCTTCGATATCTACAAGTGCGAGCGTACGCGATCTCACTACCCATCCCAGAGAGCCCAGAGGTAGTAGTAAGCGTGCGTATCCATTGGCTTCGATTCGTTCGAGATTCGTTCTTAACCCGGATAGATAAGCTGAGAAATGTTAAGCTTCTCTTTTCCTCGTGATACCAAATGGCAAGGATTTACTCGGTCGTGCGTTAATATAAAGAGTCGTTGCGATGCGCCGGGGCGAGATAGTAAACAGGAGCTGCTGGAAAAAAGCTCGACTCCTCCGACGCGAGACGCAATTGCGACAACGGACGGCAAAGCAGCAAAGCAGCAGTGTGAGATCGACAAGGTGTATAGCCACTGCTGCTGCTGCTGCACAATATATATAATGTGCACAACACCAGAGAGTAAATTGGTACATCGAGCTAGAGAGAGAGAAAGAAAGAAAAGTAAAGACAAAAGGGGAGGAAAAAAAACGCCGGCGGTAGTGCTGCTGCTGTTGCTGTTGCTGTGCGTGTGTCTTATATATTATTATATATATAAAAAGAAGCAAAATTTACGGCGCACTTAGCTTGTCAGTTTCTCTGGGGCAGTACTGCTGCTGCTGCACAGGCTATAAGGCAAGTCGAGGCAAGTTGAGCAGCGCACAGTCGACGAGACACGTGCGATAAATCAGTCCTCGACACTTTACTTTACTTCTGGTATCTTGGCCGGAGCAATGCAGGCAGGCAGACGCATACACACACATATACACGGCGCTTCAAGAGCAGCAGCAGCGACGCAAGACTCGCAGGAGCACAAAGAAGCAAAACTTGGCACTTTTTTTTGTTAGGCTACTGCCGTTGACGCCGTCGCTGCTGCTGCTGCTGCTGCTCCTGTTGGCTGTTGGCTGTTGGCTGTTGTTTAAGTCAACGAGAAAGAAAAAACTCGTTTCTTTATTTTTTTTTTCTTCTCCGCACTCGGGGCACTGTGTCTCGGTATATAGGGCTGTCGTCGTCGTCGTCGTCGGTGTCGCGCCTGACTCGAGTTTTGTTGCGTAACTTAATTAAATGCATCGGATATATATCGCCCCGCACCGCGTATATAAGCCGCGGCGCACATCTGTGCCTCGCACGCGTCACGATATCACAACTTCGGATGCCTACTTCGCGCGCGGCTGTATCGTATATCATTTTATTAGATATATCTGTCGGGAAATGGAGAGTGAAAAGAAAAAAAAACCACAAAAGGGCTGGAAAAGGATGGGGTTGTACATCGATAACGGAATCGAGAGGTAGAAAATCGCGCTAAGGAATCGACGTAAATAATATCGATGTATAATTATCACCGTATGCTAAACTCGCAGAAAAGCAAAAGGTACATATAATTAACATAAGCGAACGACGACGAGAAAGAAAGATAAAAATAGGAGACGACCCCTTCGCATGCGAGCAAGAGCCCTCCTTCTGCCTCCTTCTCTCGGCTCGCGCAAGCTCATAATACATACATATGATACACCCGAGTACAGAAGCCGCGTTTAATACGAGAGAGAAGATTTTTATCTCGGAGGGGGAAAAAAATAATACCTTCGAGTGGTATGTGTACAAGTACGCTTGTACGGATAAAAAAGAGAGAAAAAGGGAGAATTTTAAGATATACCGTGTCGTATTATGTACACGATAAAGGGATACAATGCACACACGGACATGCGTATACAATACACGAGAGCAGAAACGGAAACGACACGGTGCACGGCGAGCTCGTTGCCGCTACTATACCACGTGTTGGACGAGAACAGGAAAAAGTATAAATTTAGAAATGCGCTTAACTGCTCGTGGATACTCGAGCTGCGCGAGAGATGCATTCATGTCTTTTTGGTCGAAAGCAGGAGGAAAGAACGAACAAAGAGAATTCGAGTACGATTTAAACACATGCACAAAAATGGAAATCCAAGAAAATTAATGAAATTAATCTTTTTTTATTCGCTTGTATCAAGCAACAGTCGCGATCGCGTCTAAACGCACGATGCACTGCTGTATAATATGCGACGCTGCGATGAATTACTATCTTTATATCAAAGTCGCGGGTTCGTCTTTGCAGCCGTCGCCAAAAACAAAGTACTCCATTCATATACAGCTCGCTGTTTTTGCACGGACTCACCCAAATCATCGGAAGTTTCACTTCAAAATAAAGTCCGTTGTGGACTCGATGCAATAATTTCTCGTGATTCGCAAACTCGCCATGATTTCGTCCTATAATACCCGAACGAGGATCGAACGCGTTACGATCCATTTTCTATGTACCACATCATACACTACGCCGCAACGCCGATGAATGAGTTCGGCGGCGAGCAAAAGGTAGATCTAACTTTTCCGGAGATTTTGTTTGTCGAAGCGACGCGGGGCCGTTTCAATACTATATTATTGGCCATCCTACGCACGACCACAGCCACATACCTATACCTACTATACACTCAATCATTCATCGCGCGTCCTTTTGCTCCTCGCGCACACAGTCACTTCAGATTTAAGACCGTTGGATGGATGATTCATAAGCACGCGTGCATATTTGTATATAATAAACAGAAGCGCCGCCCAGTATGCAGCATAGCAGCAGAGTATTCAGTAGCAGCAGCGGCAGAGACGGCATCGAGTCTATACGGTCACTATTTGCCAAACCAAATGGAGGAGATTCGTTAGAGTATGCTTGTTAGAGAGAGAGATGAAGCCGTAGTAGCTGCTCTGCGTTTATGTATAGATATATAGCATATAATACCGATATAGTGCCGGAGCACATTTTCCGTCCTGCTAAAGCTCTCAGTAGTGAATCGCCGTCCGTCGTTATATGCGCAGCAGGAGCAGCAATGCTATATAGTACGCATTTGCCGTTATACGCGCTACAATATTTACCCTGCATATTGTACGAACGCCGTGTTTTTGCTTACACACACACGCATACCCGCACCCATACAAACACCCAACATTTACACGTTGAGAGATGTGATTGGCTGTATACGCCTTTACATGCGTTATGCCCATAAATACACTCTGCATCGGGTCGAGGTATAGTTGAGTGGACTGCCTTCAATTTGCTTCCCGAGATTCGAGAGAGCTGCAAAGTTATGCGCGCGTGTGTTTCAGCGCGACTCGTGCGTCGTATATATAGTCGTGCGTGTGCGTCGTCGATCGAGAAAGGCGCGCAGCCTCGTGTGCGCATAAACACGCACGCACGGCTCCACGCGATGACAATTACTCGGTGCGATGTTTGCCCTCGAGATTGGCGCTTTTGTGTATTATAAATATAAATGCACGTGCTGGAGCAGCAGCGGCATACCACGCGCACTCAGCTGACTTTTATCGCTACCCCCGTATGTATCATACGCACGTAGGTACACGCTAATACACGAGAAAGAAAGAGAGAGGAAGGAAGGAAGGAGGGAAAAATTAATGTACAGAGTGTCGCTGCGTTTGATATATGCCGCTGTAGCGTAGCTATATACGCGTGGGCGTCTGCATGCGTATGTGTACGCAATATAAAAAAATAATTAATGAAAATAACGACTGCGACTCGCTGACACGTAAAATAACTTACGCACACGCACACGCACACGCACACGATTCCGAGCTTTTTTTTTTTTTTAATCGTAGAGCTTTGATACACACACGCGTGCGCGAGACGAGTGCGCGTAAATTTTTTTCTTTCACGACGATGTCAACGATTCTTCTGGCAGGTCTATTAAATTAATCGGTAAGTAATTTCGCTATAACGAATAACGATACATAGATTGTCCTGTCCGCGCAGACGAGGCGCTCATTTTTTTACGTATATAAAAGAAAGAGGTAGGCTATACGAAGAGAGGAAAAAGTACCCGCGAATTAAGTATAAAATAATTGTCCCGGGCTGCGTACGCGTACTTTTTTTTTTTTTATAAACATCAAATGGGTTATGCGTACGCGTGCAGCACAAAGAAAATGAATCAATTGAGCGTATGCGCGCGACAAAGTGAGACAGAAAAACTTTGCGCGCGCGGCCAAGGCCGCGCGCGCGCAATAACAAAGCGAGCGAAGAGTCGTAAAAAATAGTCGACAAAAAAAAGAAAAAAAAACAGAGAGTAATTGAGTAGCTCGAGGCGTGCACGCGTGCAGGGCAGCGACATATGAGCAATCTCAAAAGTTTTCCGCGTATACACGCATTTCATTACTTTCGAATTTCCACTCTGCACGTCGTTGCAGGTATCTTATGCATGTATAACATACGAGCTCGAGGTCTGTATCTATAAACTTGTGGTTCTGACAGTTGCTTGTTGTGTATCGAGTCGAGTCTGACGTGCTGCTGCTGCATATCTTTGAAACTGCCAACACACACACACGTGCAACGAGCTTCAAAAAGGACAGCAGTCTCGCACACGCGTACGTACGTAAAAGTAGATACGACTTCGCCGGAGACAATATTTTTTTACACGAGTAAGCGCACGTGTTGATGTGGCGATTCAACGCTTCGATCCACGTGTCTTACATGGAGAGCTGCCGCATCAGCAACTCGTAAACAGCTGGGCTCAATATTTTGCAGCGACTCGAGTGTATATTGTCACCGAGACGAACGAGTAATTTTATAGCTGCCGTGTACACGTTTGAATCTGGTGAAAATTCGACCGATGAAAAGTTAATGACTCTGACACGATTGACAAATGTGAAATCGTTGACATTAGGATAATTTACGAGGAATGAATGAATGCAGGTTTATTGCGAATGCATTCAATTGAATGAGAATTACATTGGATAGGCCAGCTGCATTAAAAAATAAAATTATTTTCATCAATATATATATGCACATGAATATATTAATCTGAAAGAATTTTTTTTTAATTATAACATCCGTCAAACGAAACTTTTAAATGTAATAAGCTTGATTATAAAGTCAAAAATGGAAATATTTTTCGTTTTGAGAGATATTAAATATGAATTATGATGAAATGGTTGATTCGTAGAAAAGTTTGTAGTAATGTTTAATTTATCGAAGTTTTAGGATTTTATAATTCATTAATGTAATTTTTCTTTCATACGGTGTTAATCTTCTCATCATTTAAAATATTTCTACATCCGATTTGCAAGAATTAAAGATGAAAAGTTAAAATTTTCGAATTTCACTTTCATCTCGTTTCACGCCAACTAAATTAGTTTACAGTGTGCTGGACATCGATAGATTCTTTCCCCAGATCTAGATTTTTCTGACTTCTCCCTCTTCGGTTTCCTATAGTTATTTCCAACTAGCATAGTAGTGAAGAGGGCAGCACTGTGCTGACCGTTCCGCAACAATGTACAACATGGTCTGGTGAATAGCGAATCCGTCTGTCTGCAGACTACTTTCAATAACGTGCGGTCAACTTTGGTCGATATCAATCGTGATCAAAATCTGTGATTTAATTTGTTGTCATTAGTATTCTGCGCCTACAGCAAACCAGTGTTTTGCATCAACTTACACGATCCATAACCTAATAGTAGAATAAGTGAAGTGCAACACCTTCTGTGACAATAAAATCTTACTATAAAATGAATCCATCAACAATAACAGTGCTCGGAAGTGAAATACTTGAAGGTTATCCACAGACAGAAAAGATAAGTCAACAATATTATGATGTAGCTACTCATGCCACTAAAAAAAGGAAAATAGATTTATTTGTCAAAGTGAATGAAACTACATTAGATGAAACAACTTATAGCAAGAATTTCATTGCTGAAAGATTGAATGTTGAAATTGCTGCAGAATTAGTAATAAACAGTATGGCTTTGGTACCCGATACTATGACAAACATTTTTCTAAATGAATACCAGCCAGCTACAACGACAACAGACATTAGTAATCAACGTCATGTTATAGCTAGATTGCTCGCATCTCAGGTGAATCAAGCTAGATCAAAGATGATTGAAAATGACTCAAAAGAAGATAAAACAGAGTTATTAGAAGATTTCATTGAGAATCTATCTACTAGTGTTGATGAGCAGCAAGACACGGTACAAGAAATTTATAGAAAATCTTTAGCCATAGCAAAAAGAAAATTGAAATCACAAAATGTATCTGAAGTAATAGAGCCAATGTCAAAAGAAGCCAGAGATAAAACATTATCAATGGCCGTAAACAGAATTTTGGATACTAAAAAAAGTATTATTCTAGAAGGTGTTGATATTAGAATGAAAATTCTTACTACACTTGCTGCAGTTAATCCATGTGTAAAAGAGGCAGTTATTAGATATGTAACCGATGATATAAGATCTAGAATAGAGATAGCTCTCAGCTGGTTAAATGAAGAGTATGCTTTGCTTCAAGGTTTCCAACGGCGTACAAGTCTTTGCTCAATGACACCTGAGGCACTAAACCAAGCGTACAATGACTTTCTTATAAAATTAGTCACTTCAATCCAAAATGTTGCTGGAGAAGATCGGGAATCTCTCTTGTCCAGGATTTATCTAGAAGCTCCATTGATAACTGAAGATGCGGTGGAAACATTGAAAACAATTTCATCAGATGAAACATGGGGATTGGCACCGTTGCAATTGTTGAAAGAATTAGTGATAAAAAGACCAAAAAAGCAACATGCTTTTTTAAACATTTTACTTTGTCACACCAAACATAATAATTCTACGATTAAAGAAAAAGCCATTAAACTGCTCATTGAATTGAACGCTCATCCAGAACTGACTAAAATGATCAAGGAACATTCTGTGTTACAACACATACATTTGTAAATCTTCTATAATCGTTATCAATTATAAGTATTATTTTTTTTAAGACGATTGTAAGCTACTTTGTTTTGAATCTCTATTGTGCAATATTACATTAATGCAGATTATGTATCATATCATGAAGATATGAATAAATGTTTTTTTATTTTTTATATGTACCAAGTACAACCATCACAGTTAACTATTTTTAACTGAATCATAAAATGTAATAATAAAATTGATTCAATAAAAAAATCACGAATGAAGAACTTTTTTTCGTAATTTAATGCAACAAAAGCGAATAGAAATTAAAAATGAGAAAATTTACCAAGTAATATAAAATCGAGGAAATATTTACCCACGCACTGTAAAATCCTTCAGAGAAAATGAATCGAATTCAAATTTTTCCCCGATACTTTCATCGAGCAGTAATCCTGTGTTTTTTGTCTCACTCGCATTTCGCAGTACGGAGTAAGGGTCTATTTACGTCAGACGCCCGAGTCCTCTCGCGAAATATATATAATATAAATGAAAGTCACTTCATAATGGAACGTGGAACAGTCGGGGATTCTCTTCCGTCGCGAATAATTCAAGCAGTCTAATTCGAGGACTTGTTCTCTGCGGTACATATACACTTATACAAGCTGAAATTACATCGCTGCACTGCACTGCAGGTCGCGCGAGTCGTCGCATTAGCATCGTTGATATAAAAGTTCGAAAAGCCGCGAGGCGGGGGCGGCGGCGGGTAATCAAGCGCCAAGAGAAATCAGTCCAATAAAAACTATGTACCCCACGCAAATTACAAGTATATATACATCGCATTCCCGTATAGCATACAAATGCAATTAAGATCGAGCATTTTGCTTCCTCATAGAGGAAGCTCTGTGATAGGCTCGAAAACGAGATTTTGAACCAGACCTCGTAGGACAATTTGGTTTACATATTTGTAAACTTGATTGAATTCTCAACAAATGTCCGTATGTATGTATGTGTGTGTGTGTGTGTGTGTGTGTGTGTGTGTGTGTGGGTGTGTGTGTGTGGGTGTGTGTGTGTGCGTGTGTCCGAGGCAAAATCTTGAAAATGTTACGGTGGATTGTACAAATTTCAATTGCATTCATTGTCGTTTGTAGTATTAATGAGGCCAGAAAAGGTTTTTTGGCAGTAGATGGGAAAAAAATTTTTTTTTTTGAAATTTTTTTTCGTAAATTTGAAAAAAAAATTTTTTTTTCATTTTTTCACGTATGAATGCCGGAATTTCCACTATTTTTTTGTGTCGTCATGAAAGCAGAGCAGCTAAGCTTTAATTTAAGACCAAAAAGATAGAGATTCACCGAATATTATGAAAATTAACGACTCGAAATGAACAGTTGTACTTTTGCTTCCTCATAGAGTAAGCTCTGTGATAGGCTTGCAAACGAGATTTTGAACCAGACCTCGTAGGACAATTTGGTTTACATTTGTAAACTTGATTGAATTCTCAAAATGTTCGTATGTATGTATACACGGCCTTTTGACTAAGATTTTTTCGTAAATTTGGAAAAAAAATTTTTTTTTTCATTTTTTCACGTATAAATGCAGGAATCCATGATTACAGGAAATTTTATGGTGATTTTTAAATAAATATTTAATTTTTTATACAAAAACAATATTCATTATTTAAAAAAAAATGTAATTGGTATTTTTTTATGAGGAAGCTCTTTGCCAATGAATTGGCAGCGGTTTTTTTACGTTTCGTATTATCGTTGTTTATTATCTTTTTACACAGCGTTATGTGCATTATGCAAGCAAAATAAATTACCCGATTGCGTAAACGCATCCTTTCGAAACGGGTCGCTCCGGCGCAGCCGCGCGTAAGAAAAAAAAAATTGTTTTCGCCCTTCGAAGACTTCGGAATGGATAGGATAGCGAATCTCTGCGATGCAATTTCATAAAAAAAAATGAAGTATCCACTGCCTCCGCAACGAGTATCGATATATATGTAAAGTATATATTAAGCGCGTAGTCCACAACCGCAGCGGCCCATTTGCCGTAATTAGATCGATATACGTCCTACGCGCGTGGCGATGAATGATGGGCTACGATTTTCATTAGTTAATTACGCGCCTATACTCGCACGCACACGCGCATATTATATATAATATAGTTGGGTATATTAATCGCGTTTCAGGTATTATCTATACGCGCGCGCACACATCCTCGAACGAAACAACGTCGTCAAAAGGTGCAGTCCATTGTGGAACGTATACTCTGTATTATATAGATTGAATGGAGTTGATAAGTACGTGTGAATAAATCCGGCCGCGAGTCAATTAAATGCCACAGTCGTATGTAAAGTCCACACACACAAAGTCTTCCGTGTGTGTGTGTGTGTGTGTGTGTGTGTGTGTGTGTGTGTGTGTGTGTGTGTGTATATACCTACGCGCGTGACTCTATACATACGTAATTGTGTATAGTATGTAAAGTCTTCGCACCGTCTATGCACCCGCCGGTGCTTTCCTTCGTAATAATAATGTATACATAATAAGCCATCGCTGCGGACTTTATATATTATGCACATCACCAACGGGACGTAAGGAGCTTATCTTATTGCGAGCACAGCTTACTTATACTGCAAAATTACTCCAGAGATGCACACACACACACAAAGTCGAAGGCAGCACGAAGGGCACGCCTAACGCATTTTGAAGAGAAATAGCCCCCGCAGTGAATTTATGATTCGGAGTATGAACGCGCGCGGTGGATGTCTGGCCTGACGTCAACGTAAACCACTTGGGCGATTTTGTTTGTTTTTTTTCGTTGCGCTAACGCTAAATGGAACTCGCTGCATTTGACGTTTTTTTTTATATATATAACGCGTAATTTCGGTTCCTGTAATTTGTAATGTACTTTATTTAGCGTACTTTTAGCCGTGAGTTACAACGTGTATACACAGATTTACGAGTGGAAAATTCGAAACTCGATATTCATACGCATTTTCGGAGTCAACGTTGCGCGACATTTTGCGGGACGGAATTCCCAACTTATTTACGTCGAATAATTGTACGCATACGTTTCCTTTTCCTTTACTTTTTTTTTTATTCACGAATTTCTACCACTGAAAACGTCGAAAGCATTAAAGCTCGGCGCGACTAAAAGCAACATTAATTACCGAAACGTAAAACCATGTACTTTGACATTTCGATTTGGCGCCAAAGATATATACAAACAGAGAGCCGAGAGAGAGAGAGAGTATCAAAAAAATCCATAAATTTATACACCCCCCGCGCGCTGCGAACTTTCGCGCGTGCTTATATAGTACCCGCGAAGCTTTTTATTCCACGCAAAAACGAATAATGTATCGAAAGAAAAAAATGTTTTTTCGTGTATTATGCCGATGTATGGATGATTCGATGAATAATAATGCGCGCGTGATACGAATGCCGCTGCGGTCGTATTGAATATCGCCGATGCATATATAGGGGAGGTGCGACAACGAGTACGGTATTCGGCTCACGCGCGCAAACGGTTCTCGCGAGAGAAGCTCACATTTTTTACCGCCAAACCTTGTAACTAACTCTCGTGTATAGCTTTGATACTTGCTTATCGGCCCCGAATTAAACGAACAAAAAAATCGAATCGGTTTTCGTATAATATGCGAGTCCGATCGCGTTATCGCTTTTTAAAAATTCAATTGTCGCGGGTCCGTGTCAAATCGTATAATTAATTTCAGACGGGCCGTTCTCGTCGCACAGCTGGGAGAGATTAATACATTCATGCGACATAATTCGGAAACGGATTACTTCGAAAATTGAATGGAAAATCCAGTTACAACGATGTGGCGCGCGGCGACGATGACGATTCGAGGGAAAAATCCAGCAATCTGCGCCGTTGTCCATCACGTTTTTCACGTATCATAATGACGTATCTTTTCGTCGCGGTCGAGAACGCAATTCTTTAATTAAAGCCGAGACACGATTTCGAGGATTCGAATGTGGCGCGCGCGTCATTTTAATATCAAGACCGGAAAATCCTTTTAGGTATCAACCGACCGAACTTTTCCTCCCAAGTAATTGGAAAATGTATTAAGTTCGGTTCGAGACGCGGCGCACTGGCCTCAACCCTTGATTGATATTTGGTAGATTGTATTTTTAATTGGATTTCTGTCTACAACTATTTTTCGGGTTTTTTTTCCCCCTCTCTTACAGCCAGATAAATTTATTTAGTTGAATGAATTTTTTTCAGCTCGAATTAATAATTCAGAAACGTCATATTTTTTTGTCATTTACTTTATACCGATTTCATCTCGACCAATTAGCATAAGCGACGGAAAAATAGGACGAGAAATTCGGACCCGATGATATATTACACTCGGCGAGGGCCGGGAACGCCCAAACAGCTGCGATAATGATGATGATGATAGTTTCTTCGAGTAATGAAATTGAAGGAAGAAATCCAAGAGTCATAAATCACGGTCGGAAATTCACATTGATTAAAATTGAACGAGGGGCTCGAGGAACTCGGAAAATTAATACCAGAGATTCGCTTCCACTCGGATAACCGATGAAGCTCGAAAAAAAACATATTTTTTTTGTTCGATCCACCTGCTGTGAAAAAAAAACGGTAACCGATTACATAAACACAAAGGCATTCGCGCGAGTGCGTAAACACACACCCCCGCCCCACTAGAGAAACGCGCGAGGCACTTCGGATACACACACACACGCGCGCGGCAGAGTAACGTTGTTTTAAGCTCGCTCTCGTCAAAAGAAGAGCGAGCGACAGGTTGAGAATCGATTTTTTTTCACCCACGCGCGGACCTCCACTCCTAACGGATGCTGCGCTCGCCCATGAGGCAAATAAAATTCCACAGAGCCCTCGATGCATATATAGGTGTTTGTGTGTCAGTGTGCGCTCGACGTAGCCGAAATGCCATCGGCACCCGACACTTCTCCCTGTCAGCGATTTTCCTCTCTTTTACAATGCGGCCCGAGCTCGCGTGTCGCCCGCACCTATCTCGAGGGAAGTTTGACACGCCGCCACAGCAGCAGCAGCAGCAGCAGCAGCTCGAGCTATATTATAGTTTGCCTGTGCGCCTGTCCTCCTACGCACGTATATGCAGGGATCGTCCCGGCGCTGCTCTATACCTAAATCAGAAGTTGGCGTTAAAATCGAGGAAAATTTGGAAAATTTCCACTCCGCCGAGCTCTGGATCGTGTTCGTCCGTTGTCTGTATAGATGGGCAGGCCGATATATGTGTAACGCGCGCATTATCGTTTATCGAGCACAAATATAAAGGGCACTTCCGAAGAGCTGGAAGATTTATATAGAAGCTCCTATACCTTTATATGCTCAAGCTGTGCGGTAGCAAATATCGAGATGAATCAAATTGTATGCAGACTATCGAAAATCTCTTCGTCGTGGCAAAAACAAATCCTCCCTCTATGTCCTCGTTCTCGCGTTGTTTTTTCCCTTTCCATCCCGGAGATTCTTCGACGGTGTTTTTGTGCACGCGGTATACAGCCGTAGTGCTGCTGGCGTACAAACAAAAATGTGTTTTCCATTTTCGCGCATTGAAAGTAGCGGATTTCGGTTAAATATCCAATACATAATGGGCGCGTTATTATAAGCGCGTTGCAAGCTCGACCTTTCGCGCTCGTGACGGTGATTTTACAGGCTACCGATTTGAATCGGAAATCGGCTTACGCATTGTGCTCTATCGGCTTATAGGCATAATGCACTCATTTTGTATTTTACGATATTTTTTACTCCTTATAGCTCTAATTCTGTACACATAAATGCGCGCTAACTCCATCTAGCTCACCTCTCCGGTGGATTACCCTATTGAATTATTCAAAAGAGTTTTCGAAAATACATCGCGCACACATGCAACCCTCCGACAATCGAATACGCAAACGTCATAAACATTTTCAATTTCGACCGGTCACGTATTCATATACTCATCGGGGGCCGCGTTGTTTAATTAATTTCGAACCTCCTCCTATAGTGTCGTCGTCGTCGTCGTCGACGATCATCACCTCGCTTACTTCGCATGTGTGTGTGTGTGTGTGTGTATGTGTGTACCCGATATTGGATTGGAATATTATTGAAACGTGTTCGCAGGTACGTTTCATCGAGGCGCAACTAAACTAATATATATATACCCGTATATCATCCCGGATAGGTGGCTCGCGCTCGATATTATTATAATAAAATACAAACTGGATTCTAAACGGAATTCGTTTTCATCGGTATGAAATAATAACGAGGTATATAACCAGCGCGTGGCTTTATTAATTTTGCGCAAATGTGGAGGACTGCCACGTTTCATATATGAAATGGAGTGGCCAAGTGGCTATGTGTGTATTTATCAATCGGAAGGACAATACAAAAGTTAATAACTATATCGCTGCCGCGCGTAGATACGACGTTTTTAATATAATATCTTTCTCTCTCTCTTTACGCGACGTCGAATGCGCAAAGTCAATTCCATAATAAACTTTTTCAATATTATTACCGTATCGTAGCTCTCTCTCGCTCGCTCCTGTAATATGAGTCCTTATCGCGGATCGCAGAGAAATTAATTAATTTTTTCCCCCGGTGCGGCGCGCACGTGTACAGTACCCGCGCGTCCGATACCGCCTCCATTCTTTCTCTCTCTTTTTTTTCGTAACTAATATAATAATAAAATAGCGATCTGGAGGCGGCAGTCGGTATAAAATTGTATACATTTTTCGACGAATGGCTCGGACTGGATGTTCCGTGAGCCTAAACGATCGGAGCCGCGCCGCTGCTTCGTTTTTGACGTGGGCAAATTTCACGTAAATCATGGTTCATTAGTCAAGTCGGCTCGATTAAATTTTTTTTACAGCGTCCGTATGAAAATCAACCCATTTCTGTCCGCTTCTTGCTTTTTGCCCGACGTCGCGATGAGAAGGTTTACGTGTCAGTCAGCCATTATACGCTGGGTCGAGGGAAAATTAGCTGCTGATTAAAGCTATACCGGAATTTTGTCAGGAGTTTCGTATTAAAAACGGAAATTGTCCAATGCCGCCATGAGAATATTAATACACGTCCGAACGTGTCCACGATGGAATAATGAAACAATAAAATTTAAATAACGATACGTACGTGATGAAATGAAAAGTATCGAGTTCGATACGAAATACGTTGTGTGCGTGTGTTTTTTAATATGATTAAAAAAGTGTCAATGCCAAAGACGGAGCGTTAAAACGTGCACATCGTATCGCAAGTCCTTTGATCTTTTTTTTTTGCGTCACTGCTGCGCACTGCACCCACACAGTAAAACGAAAAACATTCGATTATCGATAAATATATAAAGTATAATTCGATGTATAATATCGGCGAGCGCGAAAAGAAATAAGCACTCTGTATCGGAGAGGTATGGAAAAAAAAGAGTCACAGAGAGCTCGTGAGAGGCGAGAACTGCATTAATTAAGCGGCATTGAAAATGCCAGGAGGTAAGCTAACAGCTCTAGGCATGTGGCCGCGGAGAAACGCGCAACTATGTATCTGTACAGTGGCAGCACACACACACATTCGACTATTCTCTATAATTGGCTCTAATGCATTCGACGCCGTTATTATTATCATTATTATCCATATGGAGCTCAAGCTAATGGACTCTGCTCTAAAGACACACTCGACGCACGTATCGCTTATATATAAAATATTCAGTAGAGTACGGCACGAAGTAAAAAGGATTTTTTTTTCGTTAAAATGTTTTACATCGCAGAACAAGAGAAGAAGCCCAAAAAAAAGATAATTCGTGAACTTTCGATGGTTACGTACGATCGTCGGAGCTGCAGCCGAGCCAATTCGTGGCGAATTATCGACAAATCGCTCGTGCTGATCGCGACGTAAGTCGTGGGGAAAATCGACGGACGATAAATCATCGCTCATTAGCGGGT
The DNA here is from genome assembly GCA_034770305.1 of Trichogramma dendrolimi. Taxonomy (NCBI): domain Eukaryota; kingdom Metazoa; phylum Arthropoda; class Insecta; order Hymenoptera; family Trichogrammatidae; genus Trichogramma; species Trichogramma dendrolimi. The sequence continues at coordinate 1,343,743 of JAPMIB010000038.1, read as the reverse complement.
TCCGGTAGCTTGACGATCCGCTTACAATGTCAGTATATATACCGACCTGTAATGCAAACGTGTGTGTGTCTATACGTACTACGCGCGTTCCTATCGATGTATAATTTAATTTTTACGCTTGTTGTGTGTTTGTCTGTGCTTATACCGTACGTACGTTTGCGCTCGGATTGATGCAATTAATTTTAACGAGAAGCTCTATGCGCCAGACGGCCGAGGTGATGTAACCTACTGCTTTATAAAATCGTGTACATGTATACCCAAAGCTTGTTACGCGCGCCATAATAGAGATTGCTGCTGCTGTGTAGTACCTACAACTGCTCGCACGCGCGTTTAAATTTTCATGCGCATATATATACAGAGCCGCGCGGCAACAGGCGGCGATCGAGATGCCTTATTTATTGCGCACAGAAAGTCGGTTTGAAAACAAAAGGGGGAGAGAGAAGATTTTCCTGCGGGCTTTGCATGCGCTAAAGTTCCGTAGTCGAGGCCTCGTATTGTACACGTGCAGCAACAACAACACAACAACAACAACAACTGCAGCGATGCACGGCTATAATGCCTTCCAATGGCGTTGAAAGTTTTGCTCGTGCTAGAATTGCCCCGAAATATCCGCGAGCAATTGTCAAACGTGAGCGTCGAACTTTTCCGACTGCTGTTATACACACAAGCTGTGTGTTTGAGCCTTTCAAAAAATTTACATACCCATTGCCTGCGCTAAAATTCTGTTGTATGGATTCTAATGGTTCGAAATTAAATGAGTAAGCTGTGCATTTTCTTGTGATTTCAGATCGACCATGTTCTGCGAGGCAGCGAGCTCCGACAAAGTAAGTTTTTAGAAACGAAATTATTGTTAAAATATTTTATAACATTATTTGAAAAGCGGTGAATGGAGATTCGGTATTGGGAAGCTAGTTCGAAGTTAAAAAACTATAGGGGGTATAACGCCAGGATGTGACTTTGGATTTCCTCATGTATTTCAAATGGAACTTTTCATCGATTCGAATGAAAATGTATGCGGAGGTGGAGGGGAGAACAAATGGAATTTGAGCCTATACTAGACCCATCCAGAGCTCATTTCAATGCAAATACATTTTTTGATTAAGTCTCTCGCAGTTTTTGGCTTTCGAAGTTTTGGTAGCGAGTGCCCATACCTCAATTTACAAACGAATTCAACTTGTTAAAATTTTTTCGATTTAGCTTCGATTCTTCAATTGAAGAATTTATTAAAGCTTTGTAATAAAGCTTGGATATTTGCTGCTGTTCATATTTCCATCTGCCTATCTTTTGATTTTTCTATGCATACATCGTACGCGTTATATCTACGTATTGACTAACTTTTCGGCACCCTAGCCTACGCTTGCATCCACATTGACATGCAAAGGATATTATTGAAAAAACAAATCGTTTGATTTGAACGCTATGTCGATCCAGGGAGTCATTCGCTATACAATGTTTTGGTTTTCTGCAGAAAGAAAAATATTATAACTTATACTCTCTCTGCTGTACTGAAATACTCAAGATTTCCTTGTGAATTAATTACGACATTTCTGCAGGACTTCTAAAGAAATTTAACTTTCCCTGCAGTAAGCTTTGAAAAACAATTTTTTTATAATAGTACTATTTATATTTATAATATTTATAATAGTAAGTAAATTAGATATTTATCAACATAGGCATTATAAATATACCTGAGCTAATAAAATTTCACGAGATTTACTCATATATCAGTCCCGATAATTCTTACTTTGAATGAGGGTTTGTAGAAACTAGGATAAAGTCACAGAAAAACATATAACTGTATCGTTCGGCTCATGTATCATTGCATACGATTGAATACTATTTTACCGATATTTTACTGGTTACAAAATCAAAAAAAAAAAAAAAAAAAAAAAAAAAGTTTCAACTCGTGGCGTAAGCAGTATTACGGAAACTAATTGAAAACGATAAAGATGTTCTAGAATGTGGCTTTGATCTTTATCATGTATCCTCATACTCGACTTGCCTAAAAAAATTCCACTCGAAAAATAATAAAAATAATAATTACAACAGCCGCTGCAAGCTCGGGCGTCAAATTGAAGAAACACGAGGATCGGCCTGCGCCGCTCGTTTATCAGTCGTACGTAACACGGGCGCGGGTACACTCGGCGGTGGCGGCAACACGAGGTGCGTTGATACTCGACTCCGCCGCGACGCACCGAGCCGAGAGTGTCCTTTTCAAGGATGTAAATTTGGGCGCTCTTGGCGAGCGTTCCGAACTCGGATATACGTCGCTGCTCTGTATCTCCGTTTCTCCATTAGGCGCGGGCACGAAATTCGAATACCCTGCTCTGGATCGCCGCCTCTCCATATACCGCACAATATACAGCACAAGCACAGGCCGATTTCTCTTTGAAAACATATATAAATTGCGTCCGCGCGATCATCGCCATATCGTATACATAAATGGAAACTTTTCTCTTTGCATCGCGGGGGTGCCTGTTTTAGTCGCGGGGGGGTTATATACATACAATCGAAACAATTTCAACGACCGCCAGCGCTTATAAACTGCACTTAGCTTTAGTTTCTCTCTCTCTCTCCTCTCGCACTCCTTCAATTATACGTACGTATATGTGCTCGCGCGAGCCTGGACGCGAAATTATATTTGGCTTTGATCCTTCTCCCGCAATTATATGTATACGAGCGCGCGCGATGATTAAGCGCCGCGGCTACGCGACGTTCAATGGGCTCGGCTGAATATTTATCGAATATTATATGCGCGATTCTCCGCTCTAAAGCCACCGACTCTTTATACATTCGTTTATTTATTATAATCATTATAATAATTATTATTATTATTACTTTTTTTTCATTATCATATCGCTCGGATGCACTTGTGTGTATAACGGGTGCTTATGAGCGCTCGCTACAGGCCAAATCGAAAATAAATTCCAATGCGCGGAATGAATGTCGAATGGAGGACAAACGTGCCTCTCGCGCGCGCAATCCATCCTCTATATATAAGCAAGGATATATGCGAGCCCGAAGTACTCTACTCCACTACTACTAGCTCGCAATTGAAATTTTCACGCGTCGTGCGCGCGCGCGCGATTTCACTCGACATTTAGCATATGGAATTAAATTCCTATGCGACCATTTATGGAAATTTAAACGAGTCATTTTCCATATGCGTACGATCGTTATTTGTATTTATAAACAGCGATTTATAAATATAAAACGAAAAGCTTTCCACGAGGCAGTTTTCGAGCGATGTCTCGATGTAGTAGGAGGAGGAGGGTATCTTTTACAAGATTCATTCGATATTATTCACGGTCAATTTGCAAAGCAAATTCGATATCGACTATGCTCCTTCTTCCTTTTTTATACAGTGTTACCCGCCCCCGATGACTATCTTTCTCCCATGGAATATGTATGAAAAGGGCCGCGAGTGAGAAATAGTAGTGGTAGTAGTACCTCGAATCATAAAAAAAAATCAGAATTTTACGATAGCATTCGATGAGGCGTATTAAAAAGAGAAAAGAGAGTGAGAGAGAGAGAAGGAGGAAGACATCGAACCCGCACTCGGGCTCGAAAGCAATCAATGCTCTGGATAGTAAAATATTGGGTATAGAGCTCTGCGGTTTTTTTTTACTCAGTTGCATGGCTACTTCTCTCTCCTCTCTCTCCTCTCTCTCTTCTTTTTTTTCTTGCTCGAAACTCTCTGATAATCCCCGGTAGCTATACACTCAGAGCGAGAAACTATATATTAGAATTTTTCGCCGTGAATCTTTTCAATGCGATTTTATTGCCGGCGCTGCATACCACGTACAAGCTCGTTTATATAAATATTGCGCGGGGGCTGATTTTCTTTTTATTGATACAATCAAAGGGCTCGAGGTTCGATTTTTACGATTCTAAGGAAAGAGAAGAAGAAGATGAAGAAAAAGCTCGATCGGAGTCGTCGCGAGCTTGATTACAATGCTTCATCGAGCGTGTTATTATTCTTACAAATGTGCGCAAACCCAATCGCGCGAGCGGCTGAGGAAGTGCTAAGCAAATACACACACCGACTCGCAGCTGTCGAATATAAGCGAGCGGGAGCTTCGTGACTCTAAGCTGCGCGACGTAAAATTTCGTGTTGCGCAATAAAAGAAAGTGCACCACCTGTAAAATAAAGCAAGGTATGGAAGAGAAAGAACTTACCGGGCTTTTGGCCCAAAGCGAAGTTATTGAAAAATATTTTTGCCAATTGATCCTGTAAGAAAAAAAAAGGAAGAGAACAACAACGTGTAATTTCAACTCGTAAAAGGACGTCGATAAAAGTTTACCTGAGCGCACGTGTGTGTGTTATTTTTTTTTTGGTACTGCTCGTGTTTCCCAACTCCTGAAAGAAAAGGGCCATTCGAATCCGTTGTTTTTTTTTCTCGAGCGAGAGAGAGAGACCTACAAAGAGTTATTTTGATTCGGCTTTTAGCATTCAAGAGAGAGAGAGGGAGCTGCCTTCGACTATACTCGAAAGTTAAGCTGCGCGCGGCTATTTACCTTTTTCTTTCTTTCTTTTCTTTCGTTGCTGTTTTTTTTTTTATTTTTTTATGACCAGTTGCCGGCACAGTTCAAATGTAAGAGACCTATATATCGCGCCCGCAACCACATTTCAGAAAGTTACGCGCGAGATATATATTCTCTTTGGCCGCTCTCGCATTGTTTCCATAGCGAATATCTTCCTACGGGGTACTGAGACACGTTAAAGCTAAACTTTTTTCCCTCTCTTCCTGTTTTTTTATCGCCTCCATCGATGGAGCTTTTATTGAACTCGTCATCGATACTCGATATAAAGCCCACCTGCACACTCGCTTCGAATCGATCGTCCGTTTATCGCAGCCCAAATGAGTATTTTTGAATGCGACCTGTGCGCTATTCGAAATCATACAACATTAACGTAAATAACGATAATTTGGATTCTAATCACGAGCGACGCGGAGAGCATATGTTACGTATATATCCGATACGAAGAATTTTGAGACGAAGATATATAAGCGCAATATGTTACTTGGCATACGTCACATCAATCCAAACTTGCACGGAGCGCTTGTATCAATTTCGGCAAACTTTGAGCCATACACGAGCCGCCGCGCCGCCCCTTGATGCATGCCATTCAATCAAAGTTAGACGAGGCATCGCCGAAATTCTCGGAATAATAATTGAAAATTATTCGTCTTTGGCGGTGACGCGGCAATACACGCATCGGTAATGTTTATGACGTATTACGACGGCGATACATCGGTTTATAATCGAAAAGATAAGAAAAAAATACGTGGATGGCAAAAATGCTTTTATATCATCTTTGAATTCCCATTGGATGGAGACGAGCTCGCCGTCGCAGTATAGCGGATCGAAAATCGAAAGATAAATACACGGGCGTGCGCGCGTATTGACAGAAACATATCTTGTAAAGTTTAAAATTGCTCGAGGTGCACTCGTATCGAAACGTATATACGGCCCCTTGTGAATATTGGCCCACTACGGATAAACACACAAATGCGCGTGGAATTTAATACGTGTATAAAAATCGAGAGATTTTTTTTTAGTAAAACTGACGCGCATTCGTAACTAATATCCCCCCCTTTGTTTTGAAGAAACGCTCCGAAATAAAAAAAATTCTTCGAACTTTCATATTGCTACAAAACTTATAAAATTATTTTTACTTTGCCACTAACAGGTTTACTGTTAAAGTTACTCGCCATCTAGTGGTAGAGGCTGGTATTATTTGTCATTAAATTTTCATCAACTTTTGGAGCAATTATTTAAAAGAATAAATCTCTATCAAAATATTATAATTAATCAATCCAAATGCGTAAATAAAATTACATTCAATAAAATTGAGTATCGATTACTTCAAATGTATTTTGTAATTCTTCGTTAAATTTGAGAATTTTTTTAACAATCGTGCGTCGCTCGATCCGACAAAAAACCAAAGTGCGGCGCACTAGCTTCTACGCTTCATTTCTTCTTCTGACTCGTAAACAATATCCGACATCATCCAAGCCGATTATGAATTTATTTTTCTTGGCGATCTCGGCGTTGCTCGACGTTAGAATTATACGAGCTATACTCCGCAACTCGAGGCACGTTTCGCTCGCGTGAACGATGTACCCGCATACACACACGTGCATCATCCGCGCGCACAATCGCGGATGCAATAATAATTTTCGGCGAACGAGCGAAAAGATAAGAGAGATCATTTTCTAAATAAAACGGCAGCTGCTCGGTGCGCGCATCCTTTCGCCGTTCGACGACGGCGGCGGTGCACCCTTCAACTAGTATATATGTAAGGATGATAGCAGTAGCAGTAGTAGCATAAGTAGTGCCATCGTCGAACGAGCTCGGCGCGCGGCACAATGCTTCAATTTCCGTCGCAGCCTGCATGCTGATACATAAGTATCTATGTGGTAGATTCTCCGCAAAATCGAATCAGCAAAAATAGTTTTTTTTCTGATGGGCGAATTTTCCTAAAATATCGCACATAAAGCTTAATCGCTTGACGTTATTATATAGTAATGTGAACTTGTTTTACCACTTGAGGGTGCGAAAGACGCCATCTAGGTAAAGTATATCGAAACTTTTTTTCCGCTTTTTTCTATACTTTAGGATTTTTCAGGGGTGTTGAATTTGTATTTTTTCCTATCAGTTATTTAATTTCATTTGTTAAATAATTGATAAAATATTCAACGTGTACGTCAGTTTATAAAATAAGTCAAACACCTCTGTTTCTTATATATCTAATTTGAACTATGACTACCCACTTATGGGTGCAAAGTACGCCATCTCTAGGTTAAGTATCGAAACTATTCTTCGCATTTTTTTCACGTTTTTCGATACTGTGAGATCTTTGGTCTGCTTGGCTTCGGTTGACATTATACGAAAGCTCTATGAATTTTTGGTTAATGAAAGTCCGAATCGAACTTGATGAAATTTGAACTTTTATATTTCTCTCTTTGACAGGAGGTTCCCAAAGTGCTTAGATTTATTTTGGTATATTCTTTTTGAAGGTTTGAACGACGCATCTTGTCCAAGTCATTCATCATGGCTGTTTAGGAATTTTCTAATTATCAGAAATCATCGTGAATTTTGAAAAAATGACAACTTTAGGCCTTTAAGAAAGAGTGATAAACGGCCCCCAAAATTGAAATAAAATTTCGAGACAAGCGTCACACCAAAAACCACAAACTTTCCCGTGCCAGTACAGAGACGAAAAATTGTTTGGCCATTCGATTTCACGGAGAGCCGGCCATATGTATGTATACGGAGTCGGCTGCTCTTTTCCTTTTAACGCGCTCCTTTTTCCCTCCGCGACGACGAGTTAGCTCTCTCACTCGTCGTTGCCTGATAAAAACGACACGCGTTCCTCGGCTTTTCTCCCTCCTCCTCTCTTTTTTTTGCGTGTGCTTTTGCTTTATCATTTTTTCCCTCCTCTTCATTTTTTTCCCGTCTTTTTTTTTATCTTGGCCGCTCGAGTCGAGAGCAGTTAGAGTAACACTCCCATGGTCTTGTGTGCTCGTTCTCTCTCTCTCTCTCTCTCTCTCTCTCTCTCTCTCTCTCTCTCCTCTCTCTCTCTCTCTCTCTCGCATCTCTC